>LS491418.1:7303-24322 GCA_900490845.1 Pristionchus japonicus | reverse complement strand
GTCGTGGCTACTGTTTTCACAAAATAATTATTTTTATTGGAATGCTTACTAAAAATAATCATCAGTCTTGTTTGAACTTTTTCGATTTTATAAAGCCGTTCGAAAGTTACGAAGGAAAGTGTCTAAAAAATCGTGATCTTTGTCATGCAATACCTGCTGAAACATGCATTTGCATGAAATGTGAAATGGTCCATCTTGTCAGGCACCTTGACCACTACCGAAAACCACTATTACTTCAGCACTCTATTTTACCCTGTCCGGGCTTTGTTCGATTCTTACACAAACAGGCTCATATGCTAAGCAAGAACACGAAAGAGGAATAGGCGGCAACAAAATTCTCACCTCTTTCTCTTCATGCTTCTAATCGTGGTCCAAGAGTCAGTCTCAGGGTCGTATCTCTCCAAGCAATCGAGGACGTCACCATTGGCGTCGGTGCTGAAAAATTTGCCGGCATGTTTCATCATCATTTTTCATCCTTATCACCGTCTCTCTGTTAGTTTTCATTCATCTTTGTCATATTTTTTTTTTTAAAAATCATCATTATCACAGTCTCTCTGGTTTGGTTTGGTATTTTTCTGGATATTACTCATAGGGTGAAATGCACTCACCCGCCAACGACGTAAATCTTCCCACCAAGTGCAGCAGCTGCACAGCACTTCCTGCTGTAGTGCATGGGAGCGATTGGGGTCCATCTTTAAAGATCCTCTTCATACGTCGAAAGTGTTCAAAACGGAAGGCCTTTCACTGACCGTAGAATAGAAAACCCAAATTTAAGTCGCTGCAAACCTATCAATCTCCGGATCGTAACATTCGCCATCATTAGAAGGCGAAGGCTGGTTGAGCTGCTGGTAGCCGAATCGTTGCAGGCTCGAAAGCTGAGAGGCATCTCGATCGGCTATTCCGCCGATTACTGAATAATTATTAACTTAATTAAAATGCTAAATAATTCTAAGAAAATTAATATTAATTAATGTTCGAAATGCTCAGAACGTTCATGAAAAGTCTTGAAGCGGCGCCAAAAAGTGCCTAATCAATATTCAATTCACCCTACCGTATAGCTTTCCGTTCAGGACGCATGATGCTGCGTCAGTTCTGGCTTTGGTCATGGGAGCAAGCCGTGACCAAACTGCGAAAGATTACTTCTTTATGAGTATTTTTGATTGTTGAATATGGTAAAATGCACAATTTCACAATACCTTGCCATTCGGGATCGAAAACTTCCGTTGTGGAAATTCGCCAAAGCCTGTCTCCAGTTACTCCGCCAGAAATGTAACTGAAGTTTGGAAAATTGAGATTAAAATGAAATAAAATAGAAAAACAACTCACATTTTGCCATTAATCACACCAACCGCCATGTTAGCTCGCTTCTCCAGCATAGGAGTCATCTGAATTATGATAATTAGATTACATGTAATTAAATTATCAGATACGGATACCGGATTCCACTCCAAAGCTATCGTATCAAAGAAGGAAGGCGTTCCGGGAAAGCAAATGTCTCCAGTAGTCAAGCATGTCTTGAATCCTCCGAAGAAGTAGATCTGAAACATATTCCTTTTTTTACTTTTTCACAGAAAAACGAGTTAAACACTTCAAAAACTCACTCTCTGATCCAAAACAGCTACCGATTTGCCGCTATACGACTCCTGTTTGGGGCACTCTGTATTTTTTAACTTAAATAATTCACAAAATTATTAAAAATAGCGTACCAATCCAGCAATTGCTTTTCGGGTCGTACAACTCCAGAGTGACTTCATCGCTATAGAGGCCTGCTCCTGAAATATGATGTTTCACGAATGAGTTCCACCAATCAAAGATCAAATACCAAATCTCAAAGATCAAAGATTACCAATGGAGAATATGAGACGATGAGCGTCATCACACACGCGCTCTGCAACCGTAGGCGGTTTTCTGGTCTCCGCATTTTGTTGAATGATGGTCTGAATGATCCCTTTTTTTTCGAAAACAACTTCTGATCTGTGCAGAAATGAACGTCATTTCAGTTCCAAATATGGATTGCCATCTTTTCAGAACATCTATCAGGGTGTCTGAACGATAAAAAGACTCATTTTCCGTTTTACTTCTCAATCAACGTTGTCGAATTTGGGCCAAAATCGAAGAAGTTCTCATATATGAATCACCTTTGCACCACTCAATAGACTCTTGCATCCGAGATAGGCCTTCACCCACTCCTCTTTCTCGGCTGTTTCAGTTATGTAGGTCTCGGATAAGCGGCAGCATCGGATAGATGAAAGCAGTCTGTGAGGTTTTTGTTGTTGTTGGTGTTGTTGTTGTTGCATCATTATTGTTGTTGTTGTTGTTATCATTGTTACAAGGACGAACAAACCTAAACGCATGCAGATGTCTGCTTTGATAGTCGCGATTGATCCACCGAGAGACCGCTTCGAAAACCTACAACGAATTTGTTTCCAAAATGTATACGACATTTTTTAAGAAAAAATGTAGTACCTGTTCTTCGTTATCGACATAGAGCGAGTCCCTCTCGATTAAATTGACAACTTCGTCCGGAGTGAGTGTAAGGAACTCGGGAGTCTCAGAGATAGGAACGAAATTCTTCTGAAATTTACCGCTTTGTCAAATTTTCAATGTCTTATTATTCTTGTACACTTACATCAATAAACCTTCTCACGGTATCATCCATGATATCGCGCTCAACACTTCTACAGAGTGCAATCAGGGAAAGGACGTTGTCAAATAAGATCCGTTCTTTCATGAACTTAATACATTCGTCGACGATTGGGGTCTGACAATTATTTTTCTGTTTTAGTGTCACTCCATTCATCGTACTCTAACTATCGTCCTCTTTTGCCCCTATTCTCATTTCTCGATGTTAAAAAATGCCCATTCGGAAAAATGAGGTTCAAAAGAATACCAAATCTCAACTACTACGTACCATTTGAAAGAAGTTAGCCGCCATAATCAGCGCTTGTGCATTAGCCTCCGATATAACCAACTGTCCATTATATGCATAGATCAACAAGTTTTCAACTGTGGTAAAGTCGGAAACTGCAATATTTAGTCAACAACAAAACGTTTTGCTTGAGCAGTCATTGTATGATTTATTAATGAAAAATTGTGTTGAATCAGAAAAAATATGGCTTCTAGTACTCACCGTCAACGTTCGAGGACAAATCCACCTCCCCCGTTGTGCATTCAGCCAAGTTTGAGTTGAACAGGGCCCTGAAGAAAGGTATGCGAGCCCGCAGAAGGACCTGGAAAGATAGTTTCGTAGTTTCAATTGATCTCACTCGTCTGCCGTGCATCTTGCATAGCAAGAGAGCACTGCCGATCGCAAGAAAGTTGTGGTATTAGTGAGCATTTGAAATGTGATTTATTGACCAACCTTATGCGCATTCAGCCTCTGCTCTCCGAAGATTACAACCACATCGAAGTTCTTTCCTTCTCTTCGTTGAGTAACGAACTCGCGGAGGTTCTGCAAGTGTCAACTAGCGAAAATAAGAACATCTCAAAGTACTCTCATTAACCATCACGAAACTTCTTACCACCGGTATTGTATGAGCGATTGTGATTGAGTTGGGCTTCCTGGATACGTCCCGCAGTGGAATTTCAACACCTGATTAAAGCAAGCTAATTAGTATATTGATTATTCAAAAATTACCACAAGTAATGAACGTGGGCGTCTCATCGGTGGCCATGATTAGAGTAGATTTTTTGTAGTTCAGTGCAGAAGAAAGACTTTATTGAGAGGGCAAATTAATGCGCGCAGAACTTGAATCTTGTGAGTCGTTTTCATTTCCCTCTGGCGATGATGGATAGATTGAATAGCTGCCAGATGGTGGAGAGTATGAGTCATGATTTGAAATTGTATTCAATTGTTTAGTAGCTGTTATTATTCCTAAATCGATTCTCAAATATCAATGTATTAAATGTATCAATTCCACTTGAAAAAAGTCAATTGTTGATGGTTCACGCGGCTACCGTAATTGATCACGATCAGTCATTTGCGACTAACTGCACTAGTATTCAAACTCCAACTTAGAATGCAACTTAAACGATCGACATATCTATTTTTGTCATTTTAACAAAATCCTCCACGACTCCCATTCACCATGCTGATCAGTTTAAGCTCTGGTTCTCGAGTATCCGCCAATTTTCCATTAATTACGTGCCTTTTCAACTCTTTTCGCCCATTTCACCTCGTTCGCCCTCAAATCATGATATTCAAGCGCTCGATTGAAGTCACATTAAGCATCATAATGCTTGTTTAAACACTTTCACGCAATTGAATAGGTGAAATGGTCTCTACCGAAGATGAAGCCGACAACCCGACGGAAATTCAACAAAAAGTGAGAGTCGGGCCTCATTGAAACACAATTTTGATTGAATTCAGGCATCTTCCGACGATCAAATCGCGAAAATCGTCCATAATTCCACCAATCTATTGCATTCGTTGATGTACAGTGGCCTTCGTCCCGAGGTATTTCGGCATTCTTTGATTTTTTCCTTCTGTCGGACTCAAAATTGTATTGGCGGATAAAATCTGTGTTGAGACGTTTACGAGTTTGAATTTCAATGTTTTATTCAGAAGCTGCCAAACGCTGTGTCATCCGCAAGAGATGCGCGTCTTCTTACACAAGGACCTTGCGGTGAAAGGTATCGTTTAGCTGTGTTGTACTAGCGATTCTAAGCATTGACCACAATCTTATCAGTGCAATTCTATCGCACTATCCAAGACTCTGAGACCTAAGACCATAGCACCATAATGTTTGACCGTCATGACATCCCACAACAGAAGCGCTAATCACATCAATTAAAAGTTTGATTGTTCAGTCTCGATGCTCTGACCAATCTACTTGCTCACTCTGTGGAATCGACTCTGATTTGGATCAGTGAGAGAGAGAAAATCAGGCACAAAGTCGATGAAATGAAGAGGGTAAGTCCTTGATTTGCTTCACTAATATTTTCAAAACAATTTCGATACTCGGCAGGAATTTGAGGAAGCAGAAGAACAAGATGGTTCGGATGGTCCTAATAATGATTGCGAACTTGATATGAACGGCGAATCTGTCTTCAATGAAGAGGCGTTTCCCGAAGCGAATGATCATGGAGGGGGTGGAATTCTGGTCAATCCAACTAAGAAATTCTCTTGCAAAGTCTGCGGAAAGGTTCTCTGCCACAAACAAATGTTGACCATCCACGAAAGAAGTCATCTAGGTAAGTCTCGGGCTTTTTTATACTACTAGAACAGAAAATATGCAAAATCTTTCAAAAAACGTAAAACAATGCATGCATATCGCAAGAGACACGGTCTCCTGATAAAATTACATTGATCCGACATCTTTTAAGCGAATGAAGAGGAGCGAAGACCATACAAGTGTGACGAGTGCGGAAAGAGATTTCCCTCACCCGCCTACCTCAATCATCACATGAAATCCCATTTGCGTCAGTATTTTGCAAAAGAACTTTCCTTAATATAGTTCGGTTTTAGCCGATCCCGAAAGGTTTAAGTTCGTATGTGATGTCTGTGGAAGACCCTTCGAGGCATCGTGGGCCATGGAATACCACAAGCTCTCACACTTGGGTAAGAAATTAGAGCTAGTTTTTTAGTTTTAGTTTAGCTAAACCGAGGTATTCTTAATTATTTCAGCTTTCGACGATATTCGAAGGAAAATAATATGGTGTGACGTTTGCGGTAAATGCTTTCCAGCGCCATGCGAATTGAACAACCACAAAAGGATCCATCTAGGTAAGGTCATTCTTTCAGGTATAACATTATAAGGAAGACCAGGAATGAATAACCAAATGGCTGAAATTCTGTCCATTGAATGTTTTAATGAATTGATGGAATGAAGTGACAGAATGTAAACAAATACAAAAAATACCTTTTTTAGAGAATGAAGAGGAAAGAAAACCATTCAAATGTGAAGTCTGTGGAAAGCGATACTCATATTCTCGCGAGCTCTCCCGCCACAAGACCAGCCATTTACGTGAGGTTTTTCAAGAGATTGTTTTTCTTCATGGATTATATTTTTATTACTCTCTGCCCTACTCTAACATGCGAAATCATGCCCAGCATATCTAGTAACTCTAACATGCTCAGCATATCTAGCAACTCAAAATCTGAATCAGTTCATTTTTAGAGAATCTCGAGGAAAGGAAACCATTCAAATGCGGATATTGTGGAAAAAGATATTCACACTCACGCAAACTCACTCACCACGAAAATTTACGTGAGCTTTTAAAGATTTGATTTATTTAAAATATGTTGATTTTCAGCCGGTTACAAGAAGTTTATGGTCGAATGCGATATTTGCGGAAGGCCATTTTCGAATTCAATTTCAGTTGAAGCCCATAAGCTCTCACATCTTGGTACGAAATTCGGGAACGTCTCTGATTCCTTTTTTACGATCGACAAACCTTTGACACTCCTTATTGTTTCAGCTTTCGATGATATTCGAAGGAAAAAGCTGGAGTGTGATGTGTGCGGAAAACGTTTCTCTACACCAAACTTGGTTTACAAACACAAAAAGATCCATCGAGGTATGGTTTTCGCTACGAAGTTGCGTCTTTGGTGTTTGAAGAATAAATATTCGTTTTCAGCCAACTATGTCCCTCATAAGCCAAAACACAATTGTGATACTTGCGGAAAACATTTCGTCTCACCATATTATCTCGCCGAACATAAGTTGGGGCACTTGCGTGAGTTTAATATTCTTCAGTTTTGAATTGAACACATAACTTTGTGCCACAACGTTTAATAAAGTAACAGCAGCATGACAAATGCTTATGTTAGCAGTTGATGTGAATTAGCTTTTTTCGAAGGTAGACTAGGGACTAGGTATTTGAAAGGACTACTGAGATGAAGAAAAGGAATGAACAAAGCATATTCTAAAATTTATCCCGACATTAACGACTACACGCACTATTCTAATGCGAACTTTATCGAATTATATTCATTTCTTAGCTGATGATGACCCAAAGAAACAGAGAATCAAATGTGATTTGTGTGGCAAATTTGTACCGGGACATCCAAGTGCGAGAATTCGTCACAAGAGAAGACATTTTAGTTAGTTTTAAATACCCTTTTTTCTCTAACACAATATTCATTCTAATTTCATTTATACAGACAATCCTGTAGCGAAAAGAAAAAAAGTGGAGCAGACGTTCGACTGCGATAAATGCGATAAATCGTTTCCTAAAAAATATCTGCTGACTCTGCATTTCAAATTCCATGCACGTGAGTCAGTTTTCTTCTTCTTTTAACAATACAATTTTCAGGGCAGGATATTCAGTCCGTGCAAAAGTTTCTTTACCAGGTATTTGTCAAGATTTCTCTCTTCTGTTTTATATTTTTCAGTTCTCAATTTCTGTCACCTCATTTACTTAGAGATACTTTTTACCAATCGGATCTTTTCAGTTTCCATGTAGTAAATGTCACAAGGGTTTCGATACCGAGAAAGAGTTCAAGAAACACGTCTGGAGGATGCATCCAGAAGCAATGGATGAGTTGGTGAGCTTGAATTTATTTGATTATTTTTTCAATCATTAAAAAATAATTCTAGATCCCAAGAGGTGATATTCAAATACTTGACAGAAGCGATGTTCCTAGTACTCTCATGGTGCGTTTTTAATTGAAAATGTACAAATCATTAACTTAAAATGTAGCGTCTGAGCTATCATTGAGCGCGACTAAATAACAAATTGATAGAGCTAACCCGCCACCAGTCATAGATCCAAGATGACGTTCATTAACTTCGTATTTGCAGCCATCACGCGATTCGGATGCTCTTACACAGCCTTCAGCATCCACTTCTTCGATTATTCACCCAATCCCCTCTGAGAGAGTCTACTCTCCATACCCATGTGGTTCATCTGATGAGAATTATGATTCCGAATTGATTCCTGCACAACCGTCAACAGGAACTTCTGCGATTGTTCGGCCTGTTCCTACTGAGAGAGTTTATTCTCCCTACCCTTCATCTGATGAGAACTCAGAAGCTGAACAGAATTGATTCACAATCAACCGGGTTTAACCTGGACCGAAAATAAAAGAGCTTTCAAGTTCTACAGAGTTAATGAAAAAAGGCTTCCATATTCTGTATGTTTATGTATATTTGATGAATCCAGTTATGTTGTTCGATATTTCTTTGCTCTGATGAGTTCAATTAAAACAAATTGTTCTTATAAAAGTTCCCCAATAAGCGTGGCTTTTTGTCGATTTGTGTCGAGAAGCGTCTTTTCGTTATTACTGATGCATTGTTTTACTTTCAAATATCTTATATAAAACGTTGTGCTCAATTTCCAGTTCTATCTCTTTTTTTCCTTTGCACATTTCAGAGTATGCCTAGCACAAACGATGCCCTGAACTCCATCGAGAAAACTCGTCGTAAGGTTATGGATAGAATTTAGCTCATACTTGCATCGGTTAACCTGTTCTAGGCCATCGACTTTTCGGGTAATGACCGGCTCGGCATCGTTATTCATGATGTCACAATCCTCTTGCAATCATTGATGAATGGTGAAGGCAAACCTGAAGTAGGTTTTTTTGCGCAGCTAATTATCCATTTGAATTGTGAATTCAGAATCTGCATGAAGCAATGGATGAGAAGATTGGCATTCTGGCTCATGACAATGACATTGAAAGGTAGTTCCCGTCCCTGGACCTTGTTGGTCATGATCGATTGAGTATCTCAGGCTTCGTGATAAAGTTTATCAACTATCGGGAGATGTTCAATACACTGTAAATTGCATTCGTGACAAGGATAAGATAAGGCAAGGAGTCTCCGGTATCAAGCAGGTTTGTAGCTCGATTCCGATTTCTCAATGTAAAAATTGAAAATGTTCCGAAATTTCACTGACTGACATTTCAGGAAATCGACAATGAGGTTGAAATAAATCATGAAGAATTCTTCACAGAGATGATTCTCAAAGATGAAGAGGTAGAGGAAGATGACATCAAACCATATCAAGTTGAGGTGGGCACCATTCATTTTGAATTGTGATGGTTTTCGCAGAAATCTCACGCCAAGAAAACCGAAAAGGAAGGCAAGGAAAGGAAGAATGAATCAGGCGCTAAACTTCCGGTAATACCGCGCCGCCTCTCATGTAAAGTCTGTGGGAAAGCGTGTGCGACAAAGCAAAGCTTGCAGAACCACGAAAAGCTTCACCTGGGTAGGCGCACTTATCTTCGCGCTTCTTTTGAAGTATTGGTTCAAACATAAAGCGTTTTCTCCTATTCAGTTTCCGAGGAGGACCGTCTCCCTTATCAATGCAAAGAATGCGGTAGGAGATTTTCGCAGAGCGGCACTCTAAACAGACACGTCAAAACACATTTACGCAAGTAATACTTTTTGATCTAGTGTAATCCAGACTTTTTAGCGGATGACGACCCGGAGAAGAGGCAGTTTGGATGCGACTTGTGTGGAAAAACGTTCCTGCAAAAGGGTGCCATGATAGCTCATCGGACAAGACAACATGGCAAGTTGAAGTTGTACAGAGATTATCCATGAATTCATGAACTTCATTATCGATGAAATTTCAGAAAAGGAGAAGAGAAACCGGCCGCACCAGTGCGATGAATGCGAAATGAGATTTGAGTTCATATCCAGTTTAGAAAGCCACAAAATTACTCATCTAGGTGTGTTTTCTCCAGATACAAATTCTAATTTCACGTCTTATTCAAGCTCCCGACGACCCAGGCAGAGGGAAAATCAAATGCGAGATTTGTGGAATGTTAATTGCATCGTCGAGTGTGTTCAGACACAATCAAAGACGTAAGGTTATTTCGAGCTTCCGTACTTCGAATTCTGCGCTGAGAAGTACAGAAGTGCCGTGCGTTTTTCATCCTTCTTCTTCCTTTACAAGGTAGAATAGTCCTCAACATTCTCATTATTTAGACCTCGTCAAAAGACAAACGTTCGATTGCGGTATTTGTGGGAAGAAGTTGTACGAACAGCGCGGTCTTGAAAGACATGAACAAACACATATGGGTGAGTTTTTTTAAAAATTCCGTTATGTTTTCTTTTAATCGTTTTTAGCAGAAGACGATCCACGTAAGCGAGTAAAAGTTGACTGTGATGAATGTGGGAAGACCTTAGCTAACAAGGAATCGCTAAGGATGCATTCCTTGATTCATTTACGTGAGTTTTTCTCGTTCAAGACCAACTTATTCGAGAATTCAAAATGAATATTTATCGAATTTACTCAATTTTCAGCTGACAACGACTCTCGCAAGCAGAAGTACAAATGCGGTTTTTGTGGCAAATTCATTATCGGAAACGCAGAAATGCGTGATAGGCACAGGGAGACGCATTTAGGTAGGTTGGAGTATGAGATATGAAAATTAAGCTGATTTTATATTTACATTTGTTTCAGATGATAAAAACCCGGAAAAACGACCATTCAAATGCGCTGAATGCGGCAAATCACTTCGAACGGCAATTGAACTCAAAGCTCATTCGAATCTCCACACAGGTTGGTGCCTGGGCAGGCGACATTTTGTCTTTTGTCAGAGGAAAATAGAGGCCGTTCATTTTCGCCCTACCCTGGTCAGTGGTCGTGAGAAAGAAACTCTACAATTTTTTTCCAGGAAACTATCCATTCAAGTGCTCGATTTGTGGCAAAGGCTACAACAAGAAAAGCCGGATGAAGAAGCATGAAGAAAGACACGAAAAGGTGAGATGACAAAATGTGTTTCAATCACAACATCGATAATAAAATCAATAAATTAAATTAAAACAATTTAAATAACAAATAAATAATAAGTTGCAGCGCGGCAGACGACCATCTCCAGTGAACAGATTGATTTTCTCGAAGCGAGAGAAGGGAAAAGTACAAAGCCGAAAATTGAAGAAGGATCACGATTCTTCTTCGGATCGCATCAAATCGGAAGAGGAGAATAATTGACGAACTGATTCTGTTTTTTTGTAGTCTTCCAGTTTTCATGATTGTTTTACACGTGCTTTCTTCAAAGCATGTTCAAATAAACGATTGAAGTGAGAATCACAGGGAGCGAGGGCAGAAACAGGAGTGATTTATCCTTTTTGCATTCCGATGCACGCATTCGGGGAAGCGAGAGAGCTCGCGAAACGGAGAGACACGCACCATTCATCAACTGGAGTGAGCAGTTGTCAGGGGTTTAGTGGAGTCAGCAAGAGAGAGAAATGATGGCAAACAACACTCGCTTCCAGCTCCTGCCGCCATTTGTTCGTGAACAATGTTCATTTTCCTGCATTGATTCTTTGATTTAACATTTGTATTGGAGCACAATGTTGTTTACGCTTCTTCAGTGTTTCGTGTCCGCTTTGCATATCCTGAAAAATGTGATCCCCAGAGGCATCGCTGCTGGAGAAAACAATTTATCTCTCTCAAGCGATCGTAAATCTGACGGAGGCAAAGAGTAGGTAAACTGGAGATCGTAAATGTGTCCAGCGGCTCCACAGGAGGATCCAGCTTTATGACCTCCAGATAAACGACGATTACAAACAGCATTCCATTCGTGCGAATTGTTGCATCTTGATCTCGTGACCCTCCTTTACTTTGCATAAATAGTATCCAGAGTGTTTCAGAATTCGTCGATATGCCGGGTGTTGGTGAGAAGGTTGATTGCATTGAGGAGACTCATCGAAAGGCGATTGCGCTCGCTTCCGATGATCAACTAGGAGTCGTTATTGAGAAGGCCACAGATCTCCTTTTAGCGATAAAGAAGACTGTGATTGAGCCGGACGTTTGTTTCTTCACTTTTTTCCTCTGATCAACAAACAATTTTCAGAAGTTGAAACTCTCTGCTACCTCGCTCGAAAAGAAACTCACTCAGATCAAGATTTCATACAATAAAAGGTAGAAATTTCATCAGAATCGGCGATTAGAGAATCCGTTTTTGCAGCGACTCCCCGCTTCAAGCGATGGCTTATCGTCTCTCACAGTCCCTCGTAACCACGATGAAACATATCAACGAGAAGGAGGAGAGCAGAAGCCGGATTACGGGAGTAAGTGCATTAAAAAATTACGTGAGCATACTTATTTCAATTGCCCCGAGACAGAACCATCTGTTAAAGAGTGAAGAATCGGAATTTCCAGCGCCCTCGGAGGACCAGCGCCGTAAAGTCGAAGTATTCCACAATTGATGACCATGATGAAGCCTCTGAGAACTATTCATCAACTGAAAGTACCGACGGCGATGAATCAGATGATGAACGTGATGCAAGCATATACTCGCCCAAGACGAAAAAGGGAAAATACGATTGTCGAATTTGCGGGAAGAACTGTTCAAATAACCGTGGTTTGCAAAATCATGAGAGGACTCATGAAGGTGAGCCCATAGATATTGATTTCTTAGCCGATATCCTGTATGCTATGCAAATCCTGTTTTAAGAATGAGGGAATATCGCGTAATCGGTTTTAAAATGGTGGTGCAATTCCAATTTCAGAGACCGAAGAGGGGAGACGTCCTTTCAAGTGCGATGTATGTGGGAAAGGGTACACTCAAGCAGAATCATTAATGGCTCATAAGAAACGCCATCTGCGTGAGTAAACGTTCTTCACGGGTTTCAGAATTTATCTGTGTACTTAGCTTTAGAAGCACAGGTCTGCCTGGGGGATTGACTCTTCTCGTCTGATAGTCATTCAAATTTTCAAACAATTTAACCTTTTCTCCATACATTTTCAGCTGACGATGACCCCAACAAGAAAAGATTTGAATGCGAAGTTTGCCACATGCGCTTCATCGACAAGGGAGAACTAGGACGTCATAACCTCAAACATTTAGGTAGTTTAAGTGAAAGGTCAAGGAATCTCTGACTGTATTTTTTCAGATAAAGATAAGTTGCCGTTTGAATGCGAGGAATGTGGCCGAAAATTCGGTAGTTCTGGAAATTTTAAGCTGCACAAAATAAGACACTTGCGTAAGTTTTAGGGAGTTTTTTTCAGTAAAATACGCTACTGTTTTAGCCGACGACCACCCACTCAAGATCAAGCACAAATCTGTGCGATTCGAGTGCAATATCTGCAAGGCTGTTTACAAAACGAGTTGTGGATTGAGAACGCACAAGCGTGGGCATAAAGGTATTCTCAATTCACACTTTCCCGTAGACATTATGTCAACAAAGTATCATGATATATCCGAGTCTCAAATTCTTCGCTGGTGAAGAAATACAAAATGCTAACAATTCTCAGAGACTGAAGAGGAGCGGTTGCCTTACAAGTGCGAAATTTGCAAGAAACGATACGACAATGGAACGAGTTTGAGAAATCACATGAAATCGCATTTGGGTATGCAACTTTTTTTGTTTTTTTCACTTTTTTACTTAGTATTTCCAAGTTCCACAACTTTCAATACCTTTGCTGCATTGCAAAGCAGTGAACGGCAGTGGAGTCTGCAGCATTTCTCTATTGTTGTTGTTCCAATGCATCAAATATTTTTCAGCTGACGACGACCCTCTCAAAAAGCGATTCGAGTGCGAAGTCTGTAAAAGGACGTTTCCAGCGCAAATGAACCTTGATAAGCACAAGAGAATACATTTTGGTATGTTCAAACTTTTAAAACTTAATTGAAAACATAATTAATGAGTTATAATTGTAGAGAATGAAGAAGAGCGTATGCCCTTTCAATGTGAGCAATGCGGGAAACGACTGAGCTGTAATAAAACACTCAAACAGCATATGAGCGTCCATTTAGGCAAGGTTATCCTCACTTTAGCTCGTTTAAAGCCTCATTTTCAGCTCTCGACGATCCTTCCGTTGAGAAATTTACTTGCGAAGTTTGCAGTAAGAGCTTCAAGTTGAAAGTCTATTTGGATAATCACATGAAAATTCATTTAGGTTGGCTTTTGCCCCCAAAAAAATTACGAAAAAAAATCATTTTTAGAAGACGAGGAGTTGAAAAAACCGCATAAATGCGAAGATTGTGGTTCAAAATTTTCGACTTCTCATAATCTCAAAGTTCACATCACGAAGATCCACTCGAGTGAGCTTTTATCGCCAAAATTCTTACCTTTTTACACACTTATTTCGCGTTAAGATGCTCCTCGGGAAAAGTTCGACTGTGATATCTGTCAAAAAAGTTTTCTCACAAAAGAAGCACTATCCGGTCACAAGATTGTGGCGCACTTAGGTGAGCTACATTTTGCATTTTTTTTGCTGATCTTTATCAAACAATTCAGATGAAGACGACCCGCTCTCAGAAATGAACAAATGTCAGGATTGTGGAAAAATTTTCACCAATTTGAAAATTCTCAGAGTTCATAAAATTACTCATCTACGTAAGTATTTATCTGATTTAAAAAGAATATCCAGATAGTCTTGCTACATTGAATCAAATTTTTCCCAATGATTCAAGATTCAAATGAGTGTTTTCCTAAAAAAGTTATGAAAGAATTAATAAACTGTAAAAATATAAAAAAATATCACAAATATTTAGCCGATGATGATCCCCGCAAAGCAAAGTGCAAATGCGATATTTGTGGTCAATTCATTATCGGTGACAGTGCACTACTGCGACACAAGGAAACTCATCTGGGTATGACTTTTACAAATTAAAGACATTTAAAGTAGAGAAATTTTTAAATTATATTTTAGACGATAACGATCCAGAACAAGCAAAGCTCAAGCGAAAGTTTGATTGCCCTAAGTGCAACAAGTCATTCCGTTCTACTGCTACTCTTAAGAAGCACTTGAACAACGTGATTCATAGCGGTCTGTGATCACGAAATATCACTTGAAACGATCTTTTTTTTTGTTCAGGAGATTCAAAAAAGTGCGAAAAATGCGACGAAACCTTCACCGATTCTGGAAATTTGAAAAAGCACAGATATAGAACGCACGTTGAAAAACTGGAATGTGGTGATTGTGGAAAGACATTCGTACATGCCGGAACTTTCAAATCACACAAACTGACTCATTTGAGTAACTATTTTTGTACTTATTCAGCACTTTTAAAACTTTTTTGCAGATAGGGATACAGTTCCCACGTTCGAATGCGATATTTGCCAAATTCGCTTCACGTATAAAAGACATTTGGAGTCCCACAAGAAAATGCACGATAGTAAGCCGGGAATAATTTTATACAAATTGTGAGATTGATAACTTCAGATGATGATGATAAACATAGGCCTCACAAATGCAGTGATTGTGGTCTAAGATTTAGCAGGAAATATCATCTAACTCAGCACATGCACCTTCACACGGGTGAAATTTATTAATAATTTTCATCATTGTATTTTAAATTTTGCAGGAAAATTCCCCGAAAACTGCAAAGAGTGCGGGAAGGGATTTGTAGACAAATATAATCTAAAGAAACATATGGAGTTCCATCAGGTTTTACTTCATACTCTAGTTTTAGTGTTGATATTCCTTAATGAATTCTTCTACTCATGTTTTTCAGCGAGCGTCGAAGAATACATCAAAAGCCTCCGAAAAAGAACCGGATAACGATGAATTGGAAATGTCGGAATCGGAAACAGACAAAGAGAGTGGATGGTCCTCAGATGTACAGCATTCATAGAACAACGAATATCATAGCGATAAATGAGCCTCAATGAGCGAGGAATAATCAGTGAATTTTCTTCAGCGCTATCTATATCATCCTACACAACAATTTATTACTTTTTCGTTCTCTGTGTACGTCTCTCAAAGAGTGCTTTGATAAATAAAATCGGAATCTGAAACCTGTTCTCCGTAATTTTTCCAGCTTTTGATCTATTTATCTCATTTTGTTAAAGACCTTTACCACGGGGTAAACCTCACAGTCTCGCGTTTATTAGCGCTAATCGACATGCCATAAAGCGGTAGAAGATAAGTTTCACGGTATAGCGGCGGGGTGAAAGGTCCTTTACCTTAGGAGAGGTGGCGAAACCAATAGTTTAAAGCGCCGCCTCCGTACTTCAAAAATAACGCCATAAATAAGCATTAAATGACGCGAACCTTTATTCGAATGGTTGTATTTCTCTCAATTTTACCTCTGCTCTCGCTTTTAAATTTATGTGTCATTCGCAATACGTTCGCAATCATTCGCAATTCGCAATTTCAGTTTAAAACCCGACCAGTAATTCCTATTTTTCGTTAACTTTCAGTTCAATCAGTATTTTTTTCAGATTAGTCAGGTCATTCTCTTGTAGTAACATCTCTGAGATGATGAATGTCGAGGGAATAGAGGCAAGGATCGAAGAGCTCAAGCAAAAAGTAACTATAGTTACATTGCTCATTAAAATGGTCAATCCAGGCTCTTGATCTATTCTCCGATGACTCTATTGGAATCGTCCTTCAGAAGGCTGTCAACTCCTTGCAAGCGTTGTTGAAGAGCGAATCGATGGTTTTTTTGTTCGAATTGTCAAAATAAACTAAAATCTTCAGAAACTGGAACTACATGTAAATTTGGTCGAGAAGGAACGAGTGAGCGTTACCAGTTCCGATTGCTCAAGGTTACCTTCCTTTCATTAGTCCATGCTCTTGATTTTTTTCAGAGAATTACCACTTCGATCAATGACGTATCACTTGTCTAAACAGCTCGGGCGAACATTAAAGTGGGCTGAAGAAAGAAAGCGAACAATCCGGGTTTTGAAAGAAATGAAAAAGGTGATATGCTGCATCTTTCTGGGCAACTTCAAATTCATTTTCTTCAGCGAAGAAATCCTTAATTAGATTAACATTTCCAGGACTCAAATAGGTCTGTTGAGAAGCGATATCTGTTCGGTGTTCCCGAAGACGAAGAAAAACATGCAAAGAAGAGACCGAAGATTGAGGTGAGAAGGGAAAGAGCTGTGTGTGTACAGTGAAATACAGCAAGGTTTCGGTTTGTATTTTGAAACATCAAGCATTACAATGCTCTCAGGCGGCTGGCGAGCAAGACCATTCAACACAGGTGTATTAGCAGGGCATGGACGCGGAGTATGGTGACATAGGTTTATCTACAGTAGTACATGATACAATGGAACCGCGATAGTAGTACGATAAGTAAACAGGTAGAAGAGTGCTGGCGCCAGCTGATCCCATCGAGACGAATCGGCTCGTATTTATAGTAGCAGCTTCCGATGATGAAACATCTTG
>LS491401.1:366644-475492 GCA_900490845.1 Pristionchus japonicus | reverse complement strand
CTCCACTTGCTTATCTAAACAGCCACTGCTTACTATCGATTACAGGAGTGATGGCTCGTTCTCTCAAGGTCACACGCTCTCTTGCTTTTGCTAATAATGCGCGAGAAATGGAGAGAATTCGATGATTGCTCCGTTTCCGTACCTCATCACTTCCTTGAACGCTTGGTGATTGAGCCAGTCGTCTTCTTGGTCTGGAAATAACGACTAAAGACATGCTAATGAACTATGCGAAGGGTGGATCAACACGTTATCTGCTCACAGAGATCACCACTCATCTTCCTCTTACTCACGTTCAGCACCGATGCCGCTGATTTCACCCATCTCGATCTATTCGCCCATTCATGGACATGGTTCGAAACTTCAATTTAGAGTGCAACACATTCGACTCATTTTCCTCCCCTCCAATGCCCCTCTCTCACTCTGATTCCTTCTTCTCTTATCAGGTAAACATCACGAGATGACAGGCGAAGAGATAATAGCCAGGAGTGGATCAGACCATGACTAACCTGGCTCTTCGCCTTCTCATCTGCATGCTCGACCTTCGAAGGGCGCCCGGCCTTCTGAATGACATGATAAATAGTAATGTTATGTGGTGTTAAAATCTTGGAAAAGTCGATGGAAAAGTAGAAAAGTAGTGTTAATTTCTGGATGGAAAAGTAGTTGGAAAAGTAGCGAGATTTGAATTCCCGCAATTTTCGTTTTCGTTCATTTCTCATCTTCCAGTGAAGCAATCGACTTGAAAATCTCTCAATTCTATAGTGAGGTGATATAAAGTGTCCCATTCAATTATTGTAGTCATTGGTCCAGAGATAATTGAGAAACGAAAAGCGCGGGAATTCGAATTCGAACACTTTTCCATTTGCCTACTTTTCCAGCTACTTTTCCAACTACTTTTCCATCGAGAAATTAACACTACTTTTCTACTTTTCCAACTACTTTTCCGAGATTTTAACACCTCATTAGTGTTAAGTAGTGTTCTTGCATTCACTTCTATCGGTAGTTCAACGTTTTATAGACACAACCGATACTAGTTTCGTTGTAAGAGTAATCACTAAGATGCAGTTGGAACGAGGAAAGCACTGCGTAATTTCTCACCTTTCCTCCAGAAGTCGTCTTCTTCGTCTTCTTCTCCACCTTCTCTTTCTTTTTGCTGCACTTTTTGTTCTTAGAGCCAGACGCGGTGATGCGGGGACGGAGCGTCTGGGAAACGCAAGATTTTGCACGTACTCAGCTTCCAATCTACACCCTAAGCAATCAGGTACCCTCACAAACATAAGAGAGTGATGCTCTTTATCACACTTATTTCTCGATCTGACTGAGTGGTGAGTGATCATGAGAAACAACGATGATCAGCCTCTATTCCACCCCTCGCTTACCTTCTTCTTCTGCACATCGACTGTCTCCTCGGTTGTTTTGGCCTTGCGAGGTTTGCCCGACTTCTGAAAGTGTGTTTATTAAAACCTTATTGATTTCTTCTCAAACTTTCTGTTTTCTGTCTCAGTGTAATTGTTGCGATCAAACTAACCTTGAGGACAGCAAGTGAGGCGCTGGAGCCGAGAGTAGTCTCTCTCGGAGCTGACAGCTTACTCAGAAGCTCCTGTGAACGATCGTGATATCTCTAGCGTTATGCAGGGGGTAAAATAGACTTGTAAAACTGTACAAAAATGTGATATACCTCTTTCTTATCCTTAACGATCTTCCTCGTTGCACTGATGTTATCCATCAGAGCCTTGAACCGAGTCATGACTGAGTGAAGATTTCATTTATTAAAAAGAATTCGAAACTATTCAACAGTCCGAAAGTGTTTTTTAAAATCATTATAAGATCAAGATTTTGAAAAAAAACGTACAGGCAGGCGAAACTTGATCAGTTGGAGCATGTGCCTGCGAATTGGGATGTTACATTCTTTATTCTACTTTAGAAGGTTGAACCAAGATTCCCCTTTTCTCGTCACAACGCACCACATGATTCTCCCTGACTCTGTTTGTCTCGAATAGTTGATAAAGTACTACCTGGTTCACTTCACGCTTGAACCTCTCGCCCTCAACCATGAGTGCCTCCTCTCGTGCCTTACCTGAGAGTGGCAATTGGACATTGTACAGTGCGAATCACACCGCTCGTTTGCATTTCTTGTTTCGTACGACGAAACTACGGTTGAAAAGAAAGCACGAATTAAAAAAAGCAGTACTTACACTCTGCAACGAAGGTGAAAGCGTCACGTAGATATGTAGGAGAGAGGGCGGCCTGAGCAATTATATTGTTGATCGTTAGCTACCGAGTTAGACCATTTCTATGGAATGAGCAATAGAAATAGAAATTTCCCGATTCAGGGTAGCTAATATACACACAGGGTAGCTAATATACACACTTTCACATACTTTCACACTTTCAGACACTTCGAATGGATCGGCGGCGGACGACTGAGGACGAGATCGAGTGACTGGTGGCATTTTACCTGAAAATATTAAATTAATTCATAGAAACGGAAGAGATTGGATCGAGTAAAACGACGCGCACAGCCCGGGATGACAAATGCGGAGAAAAATTAACCACGAAAGAGACACAGAAGAAGACAAAATTGAGCTGATAAGGGGAATTCGAATCGACACTCGGTTATGTTAGCTACGACTTACTCAGTTCAACAATCAAGCTACGAATAAGACCATAAATAATCAACTTGAACTAATTTAGCTACTCTAATAACGTAACGATATAATTGAATGAAGAATGAGTGGTGAAAGTCGAAAGAAAGGGAGAGAAAACAGAGCTGACGTGGTGATAAGAAATCATAGCAGACAGAAAGGGAGAGTACACACTCACACACACACTGCACACTGAGCGCGAGTTTGAATCATCAGTTATGACCGTCTGTAGTAACGCAATTAATGAAAAATGCAATTGTCTGAGTCGATATGTGTCCAGCAGTCTGATTGGCGGTATACCAATCCTGCACTGTTTACGTTTGTCGTCATAGGGAACAGTTGATTTGATTGGATGAGTGGGGGAGACGAAAGTGACACAAACTTCACACTGAAGCGACTGTGTTCAAGATGTGATGTCCACAGCAGCAGGATAAGGCATCAATGCAGGCGAAGAGATGGCGCGTACTCAGAGGACTTCCCATGGAAAGAGGACTGGAGGCTGTCAGCAAGGTCCTTTTTGAGAAAGATCGCGAGAACATTCGTGTTGTTTTCCTTCCACGCATGATCTCATGCACACATTCGGCCATCTCTTTAATGAATTAGTGAGTGGATATCAGATGGTGATATGGGAAAGGGGCGAAATCCGGAGAGAGCGGAAAAAAAGTAAAAGCATGGCCCGAATCCATGCATGAACGAGAAAGACCGAATAAGAAAATGCGAGAATGTTTACTCTTCAAAGGTTGGGTAGTGTGTACTGAAAGGAGTAATGAAAAGAGAGTGAAAGGAGTAATAATTTTTAGAAGATAACAAGGGATCATTACAAGAGTGTTGTCTGATTTGTATGATCAACTTTATCGGAATTGAGAATAGAGAGTGCTCATTACAGCAGTGGGCAATGAGATGCATGTAAACAGTGTGCGAGTGGATGCGATATTGAGAAAGGAAAGGAACCAAGCAATCGATACGCAAAGAAGTGATTGGGGAACTATAGTAAGCAATCAAAATGAGTAGTGCGAATTGTTGGGTGGAGTGGGGGAGTAGTGATAATGTGTGAGAAGGATCACGAGAAGAGTAGACTGGGCAAGCGATGGAAGTGAGATTCCATCGTTTAGTCAGGAGAATATTGTATCTGTGCCTATTACATGAGGTTGTTCGAAGTTGGTTTGTGTAGGTGGTGTGTAAAGGGAGAGGGTCAGATTGTGTCAATCTGCAGAAATATGGGGGAATCATGGGATTGCCGGCCGAAACGAGGAGAGACGGACGAAGACGAATTGGTTGGAGAGAGAAGACGCGATCTGAATATAATTCTATATTCCAGTGCGGGAACCATAGCTATGGATTCCTGTTTTGAGCTGTGTTCACTTCCTATGATCTTGCTCAGTATTACTTTATAGCCTACGTTTCATATTTGTTCTATCAAAGTTAGTAACATACTTATATAATGTCGCTTCACTGCACGCGCCTCGGGATTGAAACTCTGGAGGATCGACGAGGCTGAAAGAGAACATCGAGAGTCTTCTTGTAAAGAACGGCCAACGTAAGCACCCTGTGGAATCACTCACCCACACGTAGATGTCTCCCTCTAACACTTCCTCTTCATTGTTCATCTCCCGTGGAGAGTTGCTGCGGAGTCTCTGAACGTAAGGAATATAGAAATGTATGCAGTCTCTGACCAAAAAGACGCATTTTGTTGTCTAAACTTCTTTTCTACCCTGTTAAGGATGTTCTCTGGATTCGTTGTGGGAGAATTCCAGGACTTGGCTCCCGCTTGGCAAGGTGAAAAAGTTTCAAAAGTGGAAAACTGTTGAGTATCAAACTAGCGTCTATTTTTATAGTAAAAATATTAATATTGGATGTTCTCGGATGCACATTCTGACCTTCTGAGAAGATGGTCCATCCTCCCGCTTCTCCATCTCCTCCTCCTTCTCCTCCTCCTTCTTCTCCTCCTTCTTCTTCTCCTTCTTCTTCTTCTTCTCCGTTGACATCTGCATAGCCGGGTTCTTTCCGAGACGTCCTCGTTTCTGGGATTTTTTTTTAATTTTTAAAATTAATCGTAAATTAATATCATTTATTGAAATAATCGTCACTCTCAGCAATTACTCACCGCAGGAGGCGGATTCTGGGCGAGATCGTCGTTGTCTTGCTGCGGTGCATCTGTGAAACAATTATTCAGCTATTGCATACAACATTCGGATAATCTTATTCTTCACGGTTATGGTGGATACGCGCATTGTTGCCTCCAGTGTCGAGCAATGCCCTTTTTGGGGGAGAGTTTTTAAGAGTCTTTTTGATGGGTCGATATGATGGATCACTCTCTCTCTCTCTCTCTCTCTCTCTCTCTCTCTCTCTCTCCCTTCTCCTAACTCTTCTTTCTGCCTCATCCTCCCCTCGTCAAGCACCCCGAGCGGGCGTGGTCGAGGGGAGTGACGGAGAATTGTTGACTATGGAGGGAAGGTTGAATGCGAAGGAGGATAGAGAGAGGGGGAGAGAGAGGAGGAGGAAGAAGGAGCAATGTTATCCATAAATCTATCCCTTCAAAATGACTTCTCAAATTCACTCCAGATGATCAATATTCGACAATGAGGGAAGCATAAAAGGGTAACAGTTGGGGTGCGACATTTCTGAGCCTTTCTCGTTCTATCTCGGCAAAGGTAAAGGACCGCTAGAGAAGGGAACGGGCCGGCTGGTTGTGAGAGGCATCTAACAAGAACAAAGACAGGGAGTACCTCTCTCGGTCTGAATCTCCGAATCGGTCTGCGTCTCCACAGTCACAGTAGCAGCCCTGCAAGAGACAATCATCATGCACTCAGTTTACTTTCGCCGATTATCACCCGAAAAGACTATATCCGAGGAAAAAACTCACGGCGGAAGTCCGCCCGTAAATCGATCGACCTCGCTCTGCAAATACAGTCGTCAACAGAGACTCTCAAAGAAGAGGCTCGAAGAAATAATTTACTTTGAGTAGTGGAGTTTGTCAATTTTTCGAAAGCGACTTACTATGAGAGCGGCCTTGAAGGCAACCACATTCCTGCTCTGAACCTGTGCTTCGGTCTGGACAGATACGGTTGACGAAGACCTGAGAGCCATCATTAGGTGATTGCTCTCGTCAGTTGGCAAACTCACGTTGATCGAATGGGATCGACGCGCGCGGCTCTCAGATTAGCAACTTCCTTACGAAGACGAACCAGTTCCTAAAATGTGCTTATCTTGTTTAAGGCGGCATGCTTATTAAGGATAGCTTGCTTTTTAATGAGATTTTGAATATTTTGAACGTAGCTAAGTAATAAAAAAAATTACCGCGTCCTTCTCTTCAACTGCCTGGTAGATCGCTTCCACGCTCTCGTGGAAGAGTTTGGTCCAAATCTCTGAGAAGGAATGATGCAATAATTGAAATTAGTTCAATGATAAGAGCGAAATAAATGAATTAACCTAAAGAGCGGGGCGAATGATCAAGCTGAGCGAGTATATCTTCAACTGGCCACTCTGACTGAAAAGGATCGATCTGCGCAAAGGTTTTCCATCGTGACTTTAATAACGGCTATCACGGGTTTTCTGAAAGAGTGTAGGGAAAGAGGTGCTCTTGCCGCCAGAAATAATTTTGAGTCTCTGATTTCAATCCAAGTTGGTCAGTAGGACCCATTGTCTTTGAGATGTATCCACTTGTAGCGACTTTAGCACAGTCACTACCCTTTTTCATCATTCCAGCTTCTTCGCCATAATCTCACGCGCCCCCACCTCATTTTCATATCATCTTTACATGATCTCTCACCCTCACTCCAATTTGACTGTCTGATCCTCTCAATTACCATGATCACTCTCTTCTCTCTCACCACATCAATGTCATTTACATGTCTGGCTCCCCGCCTAAATATGGCCGTCGTTTTCCTCCATTTCTCAGAGTTTGTTCGCGGAACCTCTCCTCAGGCGGATCACGACCCATCAGCATCGGCGTTGCGTCACCGGGACCCTCGCCACCTCATCGTCGGATCACAAGGATCCACTGCTCAGGATCCTATTATCCTCCCCACTTCCATCCACGGCCTTCCATCTGGATCCAGAGTATCCAGGATTGTCGTCCATACCGTATCCATACAAGGCACCATCTACAGTAACCCACTTCCATCTACCGTATAGAGTACCACTGCTAATACCGTACCCCTCCTTCCCCTCTCTCCCCTCTCGTGGTGTCTCAATAAATGAGCTATTGATTCCCGTTCCAACTACTTCATACCGTACACCTACAGTACATCACACACCCGCTAGCAGTCTAAGCCCTTCCCTGTTCACTCCTGAGTATCGTGGACTGACTATTTCGCACACCACTTATTTTCGTCAATTTTGCATATTATCGATTTTTATGATCTACTATTTCAAATTACCATAAGTCGCTTCATTTCCATCGTACAGCGAGTTTAAACATAGTGTTCCATTTTCTTGTTTTATATTTGAAACAACGGTTTCCATGGTTTAATCCTCTTTTCTACTCACCTCCTCCTCTGCCTCCTCGTCGGAGATCTCAGGATAAAACCCAGATGCATGGCAGATAGCGGTCACATCATTGATGCTGGAAAGACCAAATGCTAGATTTAAATAAAAGAGTGCCAGGATGGCAATATGATAATCCTCGATCTACCAACAGTATTATTTGGTGTCATGGTAAGCAAACACATATAAATCATTTACTTCGTTTCCCTTCCTGTCGAACGTTCAATCAAACGGAGCAAATCTTCTAGATGATTTTTGTCCATCTGGAAATTTTATATATTCGGCGCGAATAGTAAGGCATAATAGGCTCTCTTTGATATATGAAATCATTACCTCGACCGCAGCGTTCGTTCTCATCCTAAACAACTGAACCGTCTGAATCCTCCTGTCGCGCTTAGCTGAACGGGAAGCAATTCGAACAACGACGTGAGTGTTGAGTGTCAGTGAGATTCGAAAAACGCAATGAGAGAATTATTACTCACACATCGGAGTTCCGTCGTCGTTCAATCCCGTCATGTATTTCGCTTCCTGAAAAGGATATTGAATCGGCCATCTTTTCCAAGTACCACAGTCATCATGCTGAGTTAGTTTGACCATTACTTACTGCAGCTGCGAATATCTCGAGTGCAGACTGAGGAGTCTCGTTAGATTGCGTGCCTTGAGATTCGGCCATTGCTGAAGTAAAAAGCGTTGATCGAGATAAAACACGCGAATCGAATAACAGCCGAGGAACAACGGAAGACTAGAGTTAATTCGTTACTGCATTGACAGTTTCTAGGACCAAGCGAAAGAGTATGGACAATTGAGAGAGCTCAGGGAGGGAACAACAACAACGGATCAGTCACTTGAGGGTGGAAGAGAGTGAGAAGGGGACAGCGAGTTGCCAATGGGGAGAGAGAGATTGTAATCGGAGAAGGTCAATCCTCGCCTGGTCACTCACACGAGTGGAGGAAGCCACAAGAGAAAGATGGTTAGCAGGGCGATCGATGAAATGGCGAAGCTAATGAATATTGAAAAGCATAGCATTCAACTCCTGTTGCTGATTAAAATTGTTTTAGGGGGTATTTCCTCACTCTTTCCCCACCAATGAACTCGCATGATCAAATGCGGGCATTTCGATGGCTAGGGAAGGATGGGTGAACTAGTTCTCAACAAAATATAGCATATTTAACGCGAATGTAAAGCAAGAAGGAATGGGGAAGAAAAAGACGCGCCCAAATGTTTACGCGAAACAGAAGAATGCAGAAAGAGAAGCACACCACACACAACTGGCGCCAATTTAAATCTTTTGACTTTCACACCAAGTCTGATCTTCCCAAAAACGTCTTTTTGATTCGTGCTTTCGCTAATGATTTAAAATAATCCTATTCTATCGAAAACCCTAAAAGTGCAAGTGAGTTCGACATTCTCGTGATTTTCGCAATATTCGCTTCCTGTAGGGCATAATTCAAGACTACACTTTGCTTTTGGAAAAGTAATTAATAATAGTTTCGAAAAACGATATCATGGTCTCCCCCACTCTCTCTCTCTCTCTCTCTCCCTCTCTCTCTCTCTCTCTCTCTCTCTCTCTCTCTCTCTCCCTCTCTCTCTCGTTTGCAAGGGTCAATCCATCACTCGAGGGTGACTCGAGAACAGAGGAACAGTCAGAAGTGAGGAGAGAGAGAGTTGTAATCGGAGAAGGGGTCAGTCCTCGGATGGTCACTCACTCATCACTAGAGAAGGGGACTGTCGATGAGAGAACGTATCCATGGGCAGAATAAAAGAAGCTTCGCAAAGACAACGTGAAAACCATCTGGTTAATCGAGGAAATATCCCTGAATCTTTCCTCCTTCCTCCTCCTCACCTTCCCCTTTCATTTAGGATGATGCGCGCCGTTCATTCGCTAGTTTATCTTTCCTTCCGTCATTTAATAAAAAAACCCTCAGAGCTTTATCTAATAACGCAAACTGATTCTCTAGGAAGAAATGAGAGAATCCATAGGAGTATTGCCCTACACGTCCGTTCTTTGATCACTTCTCAAAAAGGCTCATTGTCAATTCATAAGCCGACACCCAGACTGAGCAATGTTCTTACTCTCTACTGTTTGCATGCTCTCAGGCTTTTACTACCTGGAAAAAGAGCTTGAGAAATAGAGAGAGAGAGAGTTAAGACAGAAGGGCTTTGTCTGAAAGAAGGCAGCAAAGGGCAGAAATCTTAGTTCCTCACCGACGATTTCCCTGTTCACTTTCTACAATATTTTTTAGATTTGACACTCGGTTTTTGACCTCGTCGTGAAATCTGTGCATTTCTAGATCCCTCAATAGCTACCATGATTATCTGACGTATTTTCTGCTCGAATGAGTCACATATCTAACTTGGCATTATCATCCATCGTCGGCCACCGCGTATGTGCTGTTCCTTCCCACATTGAAGTCATAACGTGATTACCGTCCTATCTATAGCTCTGAATAGGGCTTACGCATGGCTTGATAATTGAATGCCCGTCGGCATTCGCACATGTTAGAGGTTACCACTAATGGACTGTCCCTTCCCCCGAAGAATTACGACCTAATGAGATCGTTACACCAACGCCGTTTTATTTCTTGCCTTTTATATTTCCCTAATGCATTGTCATCCTAAAGCCCACGTAGTGGCTAAGATCTCTTAATTGCAAAAAAAAAATGGAATGTTTAGAGAATGCGCAAGATTGACTTAAACAGTGAATTCATTACCGTAATCCTACAGTATCATTCCTCACAATCCACCGTTCTCCCTCTCTCGCAAAGGTGAGAGTAGTTGTCCTTCGTTCCTCTCGGAACTCTCTAACGAATCACTAATCGAGGGAAGAAATCTCTGTTGCCTCCTCGCCTCCGTTTTTTTATTATCCTCTCAGATTAGTTACCTCTGCACTCCCTCTCCTTCTCTACCCGACTAGAGATCATTCGGAATGCGGAGAGTCAGGGACTATTACTCCCTCTCATTTGAGACTCCCCTCCTCCTGCACTCTCTGGCGCGGAAATTAGGGAGCAAAAGACATAAACGAGAAGATGATCGGAGGAAGAGTCAATTTCTCCCCCTTCTTCACTCCTCGCAGTCACCCATTCGCGCCTGACTCGAACCTCCTCTGCAATCTTTCCTGCCTTAGCTTAATCACTTAGCGTCTTCTTAGCCAAATCCCCGTTGGCTTACCCCGATTTAGCTAATAACACCTCTTTCTTGCAAAACCCCTCGTTTTGTCTCCAGACTATCCTTTTTAATACTACAATATTGGATCTCTCTTGGACCAGTTGTACTACTCCTCTCCACCAGACTTCCATTTCCTCACAGACGATAGCTTTAATAAATCTTCCGGTAAAGTACGTGACTTGACTGCTCGAAATGTGACAGACTCTCGCACTTTGGCTATACTTTTCCTGTCTGGGAAGGTATTTCATTCCGGAAATTTATTGCCCAACTGAGCCATGACGCAAAACGAGTAGATGTAGCGTGCAATGAGCTTTTTTGTCGCATATTACCCGACAGTCTGGAGTATGAGAAGAGTGGATCTTATTACGAACGGGATGTCTGTCGTCTGAGGAAGCGCGGATCATACTTTTTGTAGAAGACATTTGTTTCCGAATATCTGGTCTCAATCTCGTCTTCTCTTAAAGATCTTCTCCATTCCATTCATTCGTAGTTTGAGATGTGCACGACATGAAAAACGGAGACATCAAAAAGCTTTTCTCTGATTTCTTTCTCAGTTTTTCACTTGCACGACAAACAACGATGCCTCTCTGGCTATCGAGAGACCGTGCTGATTGAGAGATATCTGATTGAGAGATGAGAGACACTTTCTTCTTTCTCTCGCTTTAGCAGACGAGAAAGATTGAGAGATTCGTTGAGACTATTTCAGAGTTTCTCAATTGTCAGTCCATTTTGTTTCTCCATTTCGGAGTAGTTTCCGCATCCTATTCTTGCTCTCTTCATTTTCTGTCCGCTGTGTCTCACATGCAAGAGAGTGTACGCATCGAATACAGTTGCCATCCGTATCATATTTCCTTTCTCGAGCTCCATTTCTAATATTTTCCTAGAATATTCACAGATGTTTATAACTTGGTCTTGTTACGCTCGCCAAGCTGCGAATAGAATCATGAAGATCAAAGCGCTCAACGATTTTAAATCGAAATTTGAACTGTTTCTGAGAACTTTTTGCTGAAATGCTTGAAAACATCAGAATGCCATCTGCTCTCTCTTGTTCCTCCTTCCAGCTGTGAAGTAGGAAACATGAAACATTCTGTGAAAATAAACCACCTGGCGCCAGTTCCGTGCAGCAATTATTGCAAAATATCATCAACATATCAAATGTGTCTCAACTAGAGCTGCAAATTGTTGCCGTATAGCTGCACAATAGGCGTTGCATATGCTAGAGAAATGTCGGCTGCAGCATGCTTTCAACGCGCATAATACAACACTGACACGTATTCTTTTTTGTACCGACGATAACATGAAGCCCTGACGCAAATATGCACGCTCTAACTCCATCCGACCACAGAAGGAGTTAGAAAACTAAGAGAGTAGTTCTATTACTCAATAACATACCCATCCGCAGCGACCTACCTGGACCGTACGATGCGCGGCTCTCTTTCATTTCGATTCGCATCTCAATTCAACGGTTGTTATCTCTCGAGTGTCTGACTCTCTCCAATTTGCACGCGTTCTCGCTCTCTCTAATCAGGAAGAGATCATGAACATTTCGTAGAGCGATACCCTTACTCACACCGCCCTAGTGCGAGCGGTGTTACGACCCCATAAAGTGTCGTGGATAATACACTCTCCTCTTCTCTCTATCAGACAGAGAACAGACTGTCCAGTCTGATCTCTTGTACAGTACAATTGTTCACGTAGACCTCTTTCCGTTCTATTTACCGCCTTTGTTCCGCTGCTCCCTATCAGAAACGTTTTTATACAGTTTCTTGCTGTTCTCACTCCCATTCTCCCATTTCTATTCGTGACGAAACTCGAAATTCTCTAGGATTGCAAGTTTTTGGTTGCAGAATTCGGTCCACAGAAACCACTTTCAGCAGGCTTTCCCAGGTGTGTTTTGGGTTGAAAAGCTGCTGAAAATAGGAGGAAGTTTGCACGTCTGCTCCTCCCACTCCACATTACTACTCTCTAGTTATGACCATCAGTCCGCTGGTCAATCCCTGACTACTCTGATATAGCTCTCTGGTTCGCAGCAGTTATCTAAACACTCGCTCTCCGAACCGTTTTCTCGCCTCTCCCTTCTCCCCCATTTTCGATACGATCTCATCGAAAAAGCTCTGACTCTCTCTATTCCGGCTTCTCTCTCTGACTATACAGAGTGAGAGAGCAGGTTGAATTGAGAGAGTCTGACAACTGTTCTCATCTCATCACTCGGCCCCATCGATCATCTCATTTTTCTGCGTGTGAGAACTACTTCTCTAGTCCGTTGATCGCTCTGCTCTCTCTATTCCACTCGTTCTCTCGTCACTATGAACGACGAGAGAGTGTGCGGAATGGACAGATTCATCTATCTATCCATCTCATCTCTAGTCCATTCTTTGATCTACTCCTCTTTTTGTACGCTCCTCGCTTACGCAGTTTACCCTCCTTCTTAGCATTCATTCACACCTTTTCCTGGCGCTTTCTTCATTCCGCATTCTCTCTCGCTTTCTCGGATTGATGAAATACTGAGCAAGAGAGGGAGATTGCTTTGGGCTACGCCCTACCTTCTCTTTTCTTTTGCATCCATGCCCGCTCGCTTTTTTGGCGCTCCCACGTTGCTTCGAGAGAGGGAGAAGGAACAGTTGGAGTAATCCCATTCTCTCCCTCTCTTTATTTTCCCGGCTCTCTAGCTCTGCCTTTCCGATTATAGACAATGATGAAAGTATTACGCTTTTTCCCTCTGGAACAATACCCCATTTCACCCTTTTCATCGCTTTTCCGTTCCCTTTTCCCATTCGTCATTTGTTATTTGCCCGTCGTTCCTATTGAAGCACCACAAAGAGGTTTGTTATCATTCCCTTCTTCCAGGGCAAAGTCTCACCTCTTCCTCTCCTCTCTCAGAAGGGTCAACGTCATTCGAAGCCGTGTTCTCTTTTGGAGAAGTGAGCGAGTATCTCCTTTTTGCTTTTATCGCGACAATCTTTCCATTCCCTGCAGAATTTACCCATTTCTATCCGGGGATTGTAGTATGAGAATGCAAGGTTTTCCCTTTCTGGAAGGAGGGAGTAGTAGTGAGTGTGCCCACGCATCACGGCATTCCGAATGAGGCCAATTTCTCACTACGCAAAGGCCCTCTCCACTCTGTCTTCTCTCAGAGAGAGTGAGGGAGCACGCGGATTCTAGAGAGTTTATTCAGTGCTCGCACGTTTTTGTTGTCGTCGTGATATCCTCGATGTTATTCAGACGACGTAGCGCCTTCCTGATTACGCGTTATTCAAACATTGAATATGACGACGCTTGCAACTCTCTCTCTCCTTACTTTGATCAGAACCTTTGGCACTCTCCATGTTGCGTAAGCTCTTGCGCAGGTAGGACTAGACGAGTGAGTGTGCGGAAAGAAGAGACAGAGATGGCTCTCGATAACCGAGCAATGGTGTGAGTCTTTCCAATTCGCAAGGTATCTCACAGTCAGAGAAGGCGTGATAGTGTGTGAAACAGAGAGACGTAAACAGCTCTAGGTACAAATCAGTGAACTGATTCATCCTGTTTCATACTCGATTCTCCGGAGTAAACGAGGGGTAAACGAGAGGGGAAAAGCAGTGATCTCTGAATCGGATTCTCTCAATTCCTCCTGCTCTCTCGTCGATCGGAACAATCGAGAGAGTGTGCAGAAAGGAGAGAATAAACTGCAGATCTCTGACTGACACTATGCTCTTTTCGCGCTTCTGTTATGAATTATCTCACCATCCGTAATGCCGCATGGTCGAATGAATGCCGTACCATTTACCGCCGACTGTACTACTTTACTTTTTACGCACGGCGCTATTTCGGTTTGTCCAAATAACCAAAGAGCGTGATGACTCGGAATTATTATTCTGAACACTCGCTCTTTTCCTCACTCTTTCACCCGTTCCTGACTACTTTTCGCAGAAAATGAAGAGCCTCCGGCCCGCCTGTACTGGTTTAGTGAGCGTATTTGATCAGCTGTAAGGATCAAAGGAGTGATTGGGTGGTCCCACTCTCTGCATTTCACACACTCTCTATGTCTGAATGTCGAGAAATCGAGATAAATTGAGAGAGTGTTCGATCATTGCTCTTTTGAGGGAGTGTCGAATCAAACGATCAAGCCGCACTATCTCTAATTTGGTCAACAAAAAGGTGTGTGGCCCGCGCATCCTTTCTTCTACTCAAACAATAGCACCGAAAGTTCAAGGTACAGCCCGATATTGACTTTCGGATCGGAATAGTCCACTCTTTTCACTTTAGAATACGTAGAAGCCTCTAAAATCCGTAGTAGATCCTTAGTTATCAGTTTCCACAAAGATATTTCGATCTGTGAAACCCATCGCCTCCTCTTTATCCACAGATCCAAACCAGCTTCCATCCGAAATACATACCCTACCGTATTCACTCCCTACTATCCTCCATACTTGCCAACCCATTATCCCTTCCACTCCCCTTCTCACTCCAACTTCCTTTGTTCGCAATCACTTTGCCGCATCAGAAGCGAATGGGTTGTCGCACTCTTCATTTCGTATGCTCTCTCATTTTCACTGACTGGATATACAGTGAATGGGCTCCCCGAATCAAGATTGCCATCAAATGGGCAGCATTTGCATAAAATGAGGGCGAGGATTCTCTTCTCTCCAGAATGGATGATGAGTGAAAGGTGATCTAATGAGACTCTCTTCTCTTCCTTCGCTCTCTTGTTGACCAGAGAAAGAGAGCGAACGCGCGTAATTAGTAGTATTTCTAATGAGATCGTCTTCGCTTTACTCGTTTTACTAGGCATTACGAAGGAGTGTTCGGGATCAGTTTCCTAATGAGAACCTTCTTAGACTATACACTATCCCTCTTGTACGAGAAAAGGAGAGAACTATGGCTAGAGCTTCTAAAGAAGCGTATTTGAAACTCTCTCCACTTTCTCGCGTTAACAGCAGTCAAGAGAGCATGGAAATGAGAAGAGAGTTTTTCCTAATCACGTGGTGTTTTTGTGCCGTTTTTCATCCTCATCAGCACATCACAGATTGGAAATCTCGATCGCATGACTCGCTAAAAAGCAGGCGGAACTTGTTCCGAGATTGCTATTTTTTGACAGTTTTTATCAGTATTCGCCCAGCTCTTCCCATCTTTCTTGATCCCTTGTTCTGCCCTCCATATAATACGAGTGGAGTCAAGAAAGTCGGTCAATCCAGTTTCGATGGCTGTTTAGATCATAACTCGACTCTCTCAATCTGAACTCTACCTGGACTCTAGACGCTATTCACTGTTGGTGCAGTAAAAGAAATGCATTGAAAGGAAGAATGACTGACGAATGGGTTCATTTTTATGCGCTTCTATTATGTGTAAAATGTCTAGACCGGCTGCCCGTTTTCAAGCAGTTTTTCCACCGAACACTGCTCTATTCATTCAGCACAGTACTTCAGTTTCGGATTATGAAATTATATCTCCACTGACCCCTTGCCAGATATATTTGTAATCCACCCCTTGAAAGGACAGTCGAACTGTGTCCTTCCCTCATGAATCAAACTAACTTCTTTTGTCAGGTAGGTGAAGGGAGAGGAAGAGAGCGACAGGTTTAAATCGCCCGTCCATTCAAAAAAGGCTGTTTGAAATTCGTCCCCTATTATTTCCTTTGAATCCGACTTCACTCTGATACGAGATCTGTCACTATTCTTCCCTGAATGTTATGAAATGAGCATTGCTCTCTTCATTTCGAACGTTGTGTCGTACTATCCCATCGACGAGAGAGCATGTATAATCGAGAGAATCGATGAGCGTTATGCGAATGGACGGATTGGCTCACTTTGCTAGCCGAGTTGAATGGAGAAAAACGCTCTTAATTCCTCGAAAAAGTCAGTTTCTATCGCTTGTCAACAGCACAAAGGGGTATACTGTAGTCGAGAAAACATCGCAAAAAGTAATTGATGTGTGATGGGTTTTCGCTTTCTTGCCGGTGCTTGTTGGGTGCTGATCAAATTGCGTCATTTTTCTTGCGAAATATTCAATCATCAGTGAAGGAAACTACACACAAACATCGTACGCTTGCAACCTTTTCTATTTTCCCAATTTCATTTCCATTCCAATCTGTCCAGAACTATTTTTCCATTCTGCAAGCTCCATTTCTCTATTTCATCTGGTCTCTAGGCAGTTGGACTGAACGTGCAAGCAACATGTTGAAACCACTGTTCACATCTGTTCTGAATCGATATTTCGTAACTGACAGTCGTTAAAATCCTCGAGAGCCAAACAGCATCATAATTTTTAATGGCCCACTTGCTCGTATCAATAGGATAATTGTATATAACTTGGCCGAGCAACGAGAGAGAAGTGTGCTGTTCACTTCCCTCGACTCTTTCTCGATTCTGGAGTACCACTTCCACTTTCCATTCCGACTGTTCTCTCTGGTCTCATTGAGCAGAGATGGATAGAGCCTCACTGTAAACACTGACGTTCGACCAATCTGTGTTTATATTCAGCCTCTTCCCTTCCTCAATCCACCTGTCAACGCATATTCTGCTGCAACGGTTTCACTGTTTCCTTAAACAGAGGCATCCGAGTGAGTTCCCCTTTCCTGCACCTGCGTTGTTGTCAGATTGAGCGATAGAGCACGCGAAACGGAGTGAGTTAGAGAACGAAAGTTCTTGCAGCGACTCAAACGGCAATAAATCTCGCGCCGAACCTTCACTTAGGTGCGCAGAGCCCCCGCTCAGCCCTTATTAGAAGGACGAAAGAAGGAGAAGAGAGAGAGATGCTGAACCCCAACTGAGAGAACCCAGCGGGAGTTCGATAGTCTATCCAATTCATGAACTGTTTGCCCTGTCTGCCAGGGGAGAGATCACGGTAAAATGAGAGATTCTATTACTCAGGGTCAAGCTTGAACCCATCACTTCCTCATTTCTCACCCATCTTCCTTCCTTTTTCTCATACCGACTCAGTTTATGATATGCCCCGAGCGTGAATTTCAATACAAGTCTCTTTTTTCCTATCTATAAACCTTCTCCTTACTCTGTATTCACGCCTCACTCTTGTTTTTATTCAAAGAGTGTGATTCCCCAATAGGAACGATTCGTAATCGACTCAATTTCGTGAGTACGAAATGGACGGGAGTCTCAATTGCGGCCACTTTGTATCCGGGAGACAGTCCGCCCCGCTCTCAATTTTGTATCCTCCCTCACCATCGAGAGATTGGCGAAATTTAGAGTCAGAATATTGATCTTCTCTGTCCCTCCAGTCTCTGTGTCCACTTCGTCACCGCTTTTTCTGCTCTGAAACTTCTTTCTGGGGATGGAGACCTATCATTACTATACGTTGCATAGTAATCAAGGCTTTCTCGGGGCGTTTGCGTTGGAAGTTTTCGCTTTTTCTTCGCATCGATTTGTTTCACAGAAGGTACCTCAAGGGATGGGCCTTCCTTCCCATCCAGACCTCCCGTTCTCTTTTCCATATCTCCCATCCAGGCAATCTCCTCCAATTTCATGTTTACCAATCGAGAGGAGGACCGGGCAATATTGCGGTCGCTCGACTCGAGTTCTGCTCTCCCCATTTGACTTCTCTTTCTCTTGTCAGACAAATTTTGAGAGTGGAGAAAGCGGGGAGATTCAAGATCATTGCTCCCGACTTGGACTGAAAATGAGCGAAAAGGAGGGGGGAGAATGAGCAGAGGAGGGGATGAAATCCGACTCGACTCCTTCCCTCTCTCCGTTCTTGCCTTGCTCTCGGAATGGAAATGCATTTCGTTCCATTCCATTCCGGGACGACGTCTCACTTTTCCTCCTTTTTCATATGCACGTCATCATGTCTCCCGAATCTCTCCCTCTTTTGCTAGTCAGACACCGGAAGAGAGCAGGGAAAATCGGAGTTTTCGATGCTCCTTTTGTATTTTTCCCGCTTGATGTGCCCCGCTTTTTGTGGGTAAAGTGCCAATTCGGGGCGCCTTTCTTTCCCCATTGTGCCCATAAATCCATCGGAATCGAGAGCGAAAGCCGAATGTGGTTGCACTTCGAAGCATTGCTTGCTTCGTTTTATCTTCAAGCTTCCATCTTTCGAGAATGCAAGCAAATCTTTAGTCTTTGACCAAATCGAGGATGTACAGTATTGTCTCGATTCATTTCACCTTCCACCCGATACATTAGTCCCCCAGACAACGAAAGGGGTTGACTCTTTTGAGGGGTCTTTGCGAGGGGTCCCATCATTCAGTCAGGGGGATTGGAAAGTTTATGAGCGTCTAAGTGAAAAGCTCTCGGGTTCCTCGAAAGGTCGAAAACGAAGTTAATTACCCCCGTCATTCGGGGCCTAAAATCCTCATGGGGTTAATGAACTTTTTTCGCCATTCTCTGCAAAGTATTCATCATCCAAGATTCGCAAGGCTCTTTTCACACATATCCAGCTATCTTCTAAGGAGCAGATGGCTAGTATAGTACTCGTTGGCGCGAAAGATGGGTGGATGCGGGATGTCAATCAACAAGATGGTTTCGCTCCCTGTTCAGAACTACCAAACACCCATCCTTGTCTCCGTAACACCACCCTTCCTTGCCTGTCAATCTCCTGTGTCCATCCACTGCCCGATTCGCTGACATGGCTCGAATCACCCCTCTCTTTGTTCGATCTGCCTCAATTAACGTGTTGGCTCCCCCTCTTCCCTCTCCGATTCCCCTCTCTTCCACACACTAACAATAACTAACCCCGCTCGACCTGGAGACCATTCATTGGATGGAGGAGGAGGGAGTCTCTCTCTCTCTCTCTCTCTCTCTCTCTCTCTCTCTCCATTCCCCTGGTCTCTCTCTCGATCAGAGCTGGGATGGGCAGAAGATGAAAGGGACTGATGAGTGTCGAGATCTGCCAGCTCCCCTTTGTGTCGTAATTCCACTGTTTCCCCCTTCTAAGAGGAAGAGGTCGAGAGGGAGAGGAAGGGGAGAGGAGCCAACCCCTCCTTTGTTTGAGAGGTGCTACCATCTCGAGTACGGTAGCCGAATCGGAAGTTTGCTCTCGAGAGAAGGTGCGAAGCCGCCACTTGAGAGTATCGCTATCGCTCTGATAACAGAGAGGGGTAAAGTGTCTTCTCTTCGCCTAAATACTGTTACCAGGGGTGCCAAAGGGCTGGGTAGTGGTAACAGGGAAGTGGCATACGGTAGCCACTTGCCGGTTCTAGTTGATGGATTGGAGTACGTTTGGCGGAAGACAAAGGGGGCTTTCTTCTTCTTCCCAGCCCTGTCAACCTTGGCGCCCCGCGCACGTAACTTGTTGACACTTTGCGAGGGCTATCCGCCAGTCTGGGAGAGGAGAGATCAAGGGAGATTGAGAGAGACAGAGATTTCATCTGGACACACTGATGGGTGGCGTGAATAATCAGTGGGCCGAGACGGGAGAGGGAGCCACCCTTTCTCGTGTCATTTCAGTGACACTACTGGCCTCATTTTGGCATAGTGGGTTGTGTCTAGTATGGGTAGAGCTATCACAGTCCCGATTGTTCCCTTTTCGATTGTGTGCATCTTGAATCAACCATTGAATGTGAAAAATCTAGAAAAAAAAATTCCCTTCTTACTGCACTTCCGCCTTTTTAGTCTCGTATGTGTATAGCTTGAACCCTATTGAGGTTATTACAAAACAGGGCTAATTCCTATCCCATTTTCACCTTTAACTTCATTAGGCGGCTTGTTTTGCAAAGAATCTCGGATGATCCTCATTTCTGTCAAAGAACGAGCGAGAATCGGGCACGAATTCTTCGAAACAAGCCTCTGACATCCTACTGCTGACAAAAGTTTTCCTCCTTTTTCTCCCCTTACCTTATCCGAATTCGTTATTGGATCGGCTACAAACTTGATTTAGTTCGGCTATAAAACCGCTCGAAAGTACAAGTCTGCGTATAAATCAAACTTTTCCTATGCCCGTAACGTCCAATGAATCAAGTCTCTCTTTATGGCGCGGATTCATATCATCACGCCTTTCTCACACTCATCAAAGGGCGTTGCGTGGGTTGAGTGATTGTCACGCTCCCTCACTTTGCCGTAACCTCTATTCTCAGAAAGGCCTACCGTATTCCCGAACCAGAGATCACTTTCCCGGCCCCTCTCAATCCATGTGCCAACACCTCCCTTTCGTCTCTCGACCGGCCTGTTTACCCTCTCAATTGCACAACTCAATCGCAATCAATCATTTCTCATATCGGAATCAGTGCGCGGTCAGTTTTGATCTCCCTCTCTGTCCCGATACGGTCTACTCCTCTACTCTCTCTCTCCATTTCGCCACTGCCCACTTTTTTGGTCGTATATTCCTTCATTTTCCTGTGCTCTCCTTTCTTTCCTTTCTAATACACTGCAATCGACCACCTGGCCAGCAGTTTTTGTGTGCGTGACACTCTCCGATTTGAATAATCTCTCGCCGGATAGACAGAGTGAGAGAGCATGGGAAATCGAGAGAGTCGATCTTGTCCCTCGATAGGGAGAAGAAGGGGATTAGTGGCAGGATGAGAGCCCCACTTCGCTTCTGATGCAATCCTTTCGACTGTTGCAAGTAGTTTGCTCTAGATTCCGATTGATCTCTCACCAGCCAGAGGGGCGAGAGATCACGTAAGTTGAGGAGAGTCTAGACATCCCTAGTTAGAAGCCTCTTGATTCTTCCTTCTTACGCTTCAATAGTTTGGCGCTCGCCATATCCAATTTCACCCTTCACATCACTGTTCAAATGAAAATTCGAGCCTTGCGCAGATTTGCTCAAGCCCGATTTCGCTTTTCCTTCGCCTTTCGCCTCTCCGAACCCACTCATTATCCTACCGTAAACCATTCTCCCCTCTTCGTTTCTCTCCTTTTTCGAACTATCGTCTGTATCTCTCAATTCTCACCGACCAGACAATCTGGTAGAGCGCTGGAAATGGAGAGAGCCAGACCATTTCTCTCCCCTCCATCCCGTTGTGATCTATTCCCTGCCGTTTCCTTCTCTTCGCACCAAGAGATATCGCTGTCGATTAGTCCTACTGTAGTCTATCCTCTCTCCTCTTTCCGACGAGCAATCTCCTCTCCGATTCCATTCATTGTATACATTATCTCATAGGAGAAGATAGAGTGAGGAATGAAGAGGGTGTGGAGCGGAAGGAGAACAAATTAGGTGTATTCCGCTATCCCTTCATTCCTTCCCGGGAGCCGGGGCCCCTTTTTGGGTGGCTAACATTGGCCAATAATCTCTCAGCTGCGAAGATGTCAACATGTTGTGAAAGATGTATCCGATACGAGAATTTGTTGCAAGAAATGGCTTTTTGTATCCTGGCTCCGCGCAAAAACTAGGCAACTTTCCTAGACAGGTTGTTAGTAGAGATCAAGAACGACTGAGAGAGTCAGACATTAGCTTTTGTAGCCGGGCCGGCAAAAGCCTTCTGCGCGTTTTATGGTGTATCGGGTTTCGGCTTCGGCATCAGTTCTTACACCCGGTCATAATAAGACCGAAAGAGGGGGGAATTACCCTTCCTCTCTCCCAATCGCACACTCTCTTGTCTGTCAGATTGCTCGAGAGAGAATGCGAAATGGAGAGAGTGTCCTGTCCGAAGAACCTAATGTGTTCCCTCTCTTTTCCCAGCCGAAATCGGCTCTTTTACTGCCTCGATGTTCTTACTTTCTCCATTACGATCTCCATTAGAGCTGTCGAAGTGGTGTGGCAAATGAAGACTCTATGATCTCTCATATCATGCTTCCGGTCACACGTAACCTTTGCTTCGATTCTGGGGAATCTCATTATCTCTTTCCTCTTATTGGCTCTCTTTCCCTTAATCTTATCATGTCTCCATAACATTGGACACGTTTCATCCTCAGTTTGTTGTGCAGAGAGGGGCTTCTCGAGAGATCTCCACCTCTCACTCTCTTCTTTCCACGTGAGAACTCTTGGATCAGAGGAAGTGAGAGAGTACGGGAAGTGAAGAGAGTCTTGACATTCCTCCTTCTCATCTCATCGAACGGACGTTGCCTATGACAATGACTTCTCTAAGAGATGCGCTTCGATTCCCTCGAATAGAGAAGAAGGGGGATTTGCCTCAACCAAGGGGAACGAAATTGAGGATCAAGAAGGGAAGTGGAGGTCGAAGTGGCTAACCGATTCTATACGAATCCGACTAATTACCCGTCGAGCTGTCAGTTTCGATCAGGGTTTTGCCCAACGAAATGCTGGCTATTCTGGGGGTACGGTAGTCCAGATTAGCGGACTACGGTAGTCGGGTGCAAGCACCAAACGTGACGATTGTCCAGACAATCGACGTTGTCTCTTTGACGTCGGAGAAAGAAGACGATGCTCGGTTATTCTTCCTCCTTCAATGAGATTATTGACGAAGGACAGCACAAGTACTCCTCTCTGCGTCTCTCCATTCCCCTTGATCTCTCGCCCTCTCTGACCTGGTAGAGAGTACAGAAGACAAGGAGAGTGGATCATTACTCGATTACGTCGAGTGGAAACCATCGGAGCGTGTGCGCATGCTAGGGGAATCAAAGACCTGTTGTCCAATATGCTCCTCTTCCCTTATTCTTCTCTTCTTCCCTTGCAGACTACAACACAGTCCTCTGCATCGTGTTGACACCATCCATGAAAACGTGAAAATAGCTCAAAAACGTCCATTGCAATCCCCCATTCTCCCCGTATTTTCCACTTCCCTTCCATCCATCTGGCCTGTTTATAATCACAGAGTGAGAATCGTTAAATCGGGAGGAGAGTCGAGCGGGGAGAGGCAGGGAAGAGGCCGGGGAGAGGGAGGAGAGAGGAGCTCTTCTCTTCTATAAACTCTTCATCTGCCTCGTTAACTCGTGATTCCGCGGGGCTTAATCTAAATGAATCCTTCGCTTTTTGCTGGACCAGATTTCCCCCTGGATACGGTCAGGTGCGGGACTGTCCATCGGGGGAGACCATGAGTAGATATTTACTGGGGTTGCATGCAAAGAAGAGTGAAAAAGTGACCATCACTGAATGCAGGTGCTACACATCTGGGTGATATTCCTTAGGAGGGTAGTCAACATTGCCATTTCCCGGATTTGCAGAGATGGTCTGCAGGAATCCCTCATGAATCTGCAGAATCAAAAGAGAAAATAGATCAGATCTTGGTGTGACCAAGGTGGTTATCCCACCCTTATCTGTACTCCTCCCTTCTCTCGCCTCTCATTAGAGGCTGACCCATCTCGATCTCTCTTGAGAGAGGAGAAGACAAAGGAACGACCTCCTTCCCCTTGCGTGTCTCCCTCTGATTAGATGCCAAAGGAGAGAAGGAGGGAGGGGGAGCTGCTGGGACTATACGGAGTGGCACGTTCACTGACCCTTGCAACGATGAATTGCATTGAAGTTGTTCACTGATTAGATGTCAAAAGAGGGAATATGTGAGATTCCTGCTGAATTTAGTGAAGGGGTTTCAAACGACCGGCATTTTCAGTATTCCACGTGATGAGATGTGTTTTGCTGATAACTTGATCTTGATAGTCACTTGATTTTCAATGTTCTTTGAAGAAATCTTCAAAGAAGTTATCTAAATCTGAATCGGAACTTCTTCTCTTCCGGGTCCACAACCGATTGTCAGAGCCATTGATGTGGGTGAAAAAGAGATCTGTCACGTTCACACTCACTGAACTCATCTCTGACACCTTCCTATCCATTCTGGATCCGAAATCGAGTCCAATCGGGATCGAATCCACTTCTTTCGGCCTCTGCATTGAGATTTATAGCCCAGACAGTTGGGAGGCGATCTTTCAAGTTGGACACACCGCCAGGGTGCATCGAGATACTCTCACTCTCAACTTCCCTTGATCTCTAGCCTGCCAGACATTGATAGGGAGCACCAGAAATGGAGAGAGTGGCCCCACTTCGAGTAATAATAGGGCGCCGTTTCGGTAATTTCTGTCCATCATCATCATCTCCTCTTTTTGCCGTGAGTCCTCCCCATATCGAGCACTGCGATCTAGATTACTGTACTTCTCTGTTGTTTTTGTTATTCTACGGGGATAATGGGAGGAGGAAGGGAATCGAAATGGATGGAAGAGAGGGCTACTCTGCGAACTCCAATTACGAGCTGAGAGATGGGTGAGTAGTGGATGAATGGGAGTGGAAATGGACTGAGGCCTTTGTCTTCCCTTGCCATGGTAGATTTCGCACCCATCAGGAGTGGATCACTTCCCTCTTCGCTTCTTTGTTCCGCCAATCTACCGTATATTCACTCTATCCGTCGACCGACCGAGGGCGGGAGGAGGGGAAGGGCGAGGGGAGCTCCCTTCCCGCTCCTCTCGCTTGATCATGACTCCGCCCCCTGAGGGGGGAAGGGGAAAAGGGGGAGGAGTCGGGAGGATCAGTCGACTAGTGTCTTCTGCAACTCAAACGGTGTCTCCCATACTCATCCTTCCAACGGTCCTCGGGTTCTTCTGGAGTAACGTGTTCCATACGGTACCTTCTTACTAACTTATCCTAGTCTCTCTCTCTCTAACCTTCCTAATCCTAGCTGCATCTATCCCCTCTATCTAACCCCTGTTGCAAGGGTGGTTCCCATAGATACTCATGCCGTCTCTTGGAATCCTCTAACTAACCTTGTTTATAACCTTGCCTGCCTCACTCAAGAGTATCGAGAGTATGCGAGAGTAGTAGGCACAAAGGTCTAATTGAGCCTCATCATCTCACTTTCCCACTTCGATCGCCATATACTCTCTCCCCCCTTCTACCTCTTTTCCACTTTTTATCGGGAATCTCACGTAGTTTCATGGGGGATACGGTAGTTACGCGAGCTTGACTTTCGTAGCATACACCCGTAGGCATCAAGGCAATCCATGATAGGCGTCGCAATCAAAAGCCAGTGCCTGCGATCTCCAAAGCGTTTACCCAGTAGGTCAGTCGTTTTTCGGCAGTTCATAGTGGCCCGCACTGCACTCTTCCATCTCACTCTCAAATAGGAGATGGGTGGAAATAGGTAGGGTAGAAGGGCAGAGGAGAGCGATTGTATGACTCTCTCCATCTCCCCTGATCTCTCTCTCGGTCTGATCATTGAGAGGTGGAGGGGAGGAGGCCAGATAGCATCTTAACGACGCTATTTTGATCCTCCCCGCGTTCATCTTCCCTAACAGACCTCGATTTCGCCATTCTTCCCTCCTCTTCTCCTCGTTCTTTCCCCTTCCTTTCCTAGGAGTGAGCAGCTTCTTGCCTTCTCTAATGAATCTCGCGCCTCTGTCTAGTCTGATCCAGAGTCAAGTGTTGCGTCTCTTCTTCCCCTCTCCAGATGTTGTGGCACATTGCTTCATTTGCTTCATCCATCCGATGAAATCTGAGGGCAGAATGGCATTGAGGCAGCCATCTCATAAGTCATGAGACCCGCACTAATGGTCTGATCCACTCCCCCTCCCTTTTGGCTGTCAGAATGAGGGATCAGAAAGAACTGAGAGATGCAGACAGTTGGTCTTCCTGGACCCGTCAGTCCTTCTTTCCCCATCCCCATCCTCGTCTCGAATCACCATGGTTCCATCTGTACACTTCTTCCCTCTCCCTTTTTTCCTCCAATCTTGATCCATCCTCTTCCTATTCTTGTCCCTCTCCTCTAGTCCTTCTCCCTTTCCTTCCTCTCTCTCCTTGGGGACTTTCTCACCCATGAATCTATCACTTCTCTCATTGCTGTTGCCGCCGCTCCAGATTTCGTCCGTTGATACCGCGTCCCTCGATCGATGGTCGGGCTCTCCCCATTTGCATGCTCTCTAGCCCCCTGGGGCTCCAGGGTTCATGCAAATGGGAGAGACGACCCAAGTCTCATTCTCACGCACCTTCTTTTGCAGGTTACCAGCTTCACGAGACGCAAGGTCGTCGTTGCAGTTGAGGGAGAAGCAGAAGTAGCCATGGAGGCGCGAGCGGACGATCAGCAGCAGGCTGCAGCAGCCCCTGCAGCAGCTGCAGCCGACGCAGCAGCCCCCGGATCGCTGCCCGCCATCCAGCAGCAAGTGTACCTGCAGCAGCGCCAGCAGTGGCTGCATGCGAGCGCTCCCGAACCGTACCAGGAGGGAGTCGGACCGTCCGCCCCCATTCCCATCCCGGTTAGTTCGTATCTCGATATTCTTAGCCCCCGGGGATACGGTAGCTAGATACAGTAGCATCCCAAACACTTGTTACGGTAGTTCCGACAATCTCCGAGTGGTCATAAATTGGGTAGAATCTTGGAGATGAATGTGTGGGATACGGTAGCTACGGCGGGCGTCAGAGGCCTATAATTAGATGGGATTCCGGAGAAAGGAGAAGTGGGGAGAAGGGAGCCGACTACCGTGTCCACTGGCTACGGTAGCTAAGGTGACGTGTACTTTGTGTGTTTACGAAGGGAGAAGGGAGTACGGTAGCTTGAATCCTGACGCAATCCGTTTACGTGATAGTGCGATTACATTCAGTCAGTTCTTCTATTCGATTCGAGAAGGGAGAATGGGGGAATGTAAACAGGAGAAGCTATCCAACGTCAGCTTAATTTCCGTAGTAGCTAATTTTTATTTCCGTAGTACTTCCCTTCTGGCGCCGGAAGCTACCGTAAGATCTCGCGTGGGGTGATTGATAGCCAGAGAGTAGCTCTCAAAGCTCTCACAGGAAATGAGGAGAATATCTGGGGGGATTGTACTGGCGTGAGACTGCAGTCGACGAGGTTCTTGATTATTCCCAACATGACAGAAGGGATTGGGACGGGCATGCTTGATGGGGCTCTTTGTCTATCATATGCCCCATTCTCCGATGGTCAGACAGAGCGAGAAAGCATGCGAAAAGAGGAGAGTGGGTACCATTTTTCCTGTGTATCATCCCGATTCTCCGATTGTACTTGCAATGCGATCGTCAATCATTCATGAGCGTCAGTAGTAGGAGCGTGGAAAGATGCTTCGAGACAATAGATTGCATTTTGAGATGGGGAGAAGAGAGATGGATTGAGGGATGGGGGGGAGTAGATAATGCGCCTTGTTTTGAATCCTGCAAGAACACTGGAGAACACTGCTCATTCAAGTGTCAGTTCTTCCCCTTTCTCCAACCTTTATTCCATATGCAAAACAACCTCTCCTCCGGCAGACAAACTGTCTTTGTGGCGGTCAAACAAGGGAAAGTCGGTCGTTTCTAGGTTGGTGTTAGCAGGCAGCGCGGGCATAAAAGATCCTTGGGCCGTCGGGGGAATAGTAGGGGGTACTAGATTGATTCACTGACTTGTTGTTGTCGATTCGAGTAGAGAGGGGAAAGAGAGGTGAAGACAAGGGAGTAGCACTGGCTCTCTCTCCCCGGTTACAGAGAGGGAGAGAGAAGGGGGATGGGAGAGAGGGCAGACTACTCTGCCTCGGAGGGGGGAACCTTCAATAGAAAGGGATCCAGCAGGGAGAGGCTAACGATCTTTGTGGCCCGGACGATTAATGATCGACACGTGAAAGAGACTGGGAGAAAGGGGAGTGGAGAGGGATGAGAATCTTCCACCATCTTGGAATGGAATGCGTTCGAGGGAAACAACTTGCTAGTAGACTGCGAGGAGCCCTTGAACCCCTGGAAATGAAATTTCAAAACATCCCAAAACTTATTAATAAATTGCAGCTTCCGGCCGACCAGTACCCGCCACTGCAGCTTTATCGGTTTGTTTGTTCTGTCTTTATCAATGCGGAAACATGAGCCGACAAACCCCCAACAACCTACCGATTCAGCCGGGAATCTGAGAAGGGCATAAAATAGTAATCTGCCTACGGTAGTCGGGGGCCAACATTGTTTTCGATTCACACCTCAGTGAGTCTTTCACTCTCGAGATCCCGCATTACAATCAGGATTCACAGGCGCGGAAAAGGGCGTCTGCAGTCCGAGATTAGAGAGGGGATGTTGCGTTGAGATATCGCGCATTCTCGCGAAAAGAGGCGAGGGAGTGTGTGAATTTGAGAGAGTTTCTTCGAAATACATCGGCGCCCGGATTTTACATGGCGCGCATTTCGCATTCCATTCTGGGCTGCGGATGGACTTGCTTCAGACTGCGCATTGAATAGAAAATGAATCAGTAGAAAGATCGATTGGAAAGTTATAATTGGATTGGGCGATTCTCTGTCAATGTGCCACTTTATCACCAAATCAGATATCTTTTTGGAAGTTTCCATTTCAAACAAATCGTGGAAGTGGATTGGGATGGCCGTTGTGACGTAGTGATACCGCGCAGAAAAGGGCCGTGAAAGAGGGGAGAGATGGAATCTAAACATTCCTCAGTGAAAGCTCTTTAGTACCGTAACAAATTATTGCAGTGGTCAGGAACTCGGTCTTCAGATGATCTCTGCTTCCATGCTCGAAATCTACAGTGATGCACATGCCCAGGTGAAAATGTTCTCCCAGAATTGGAAAAAGAGGCCTTCACTACTCCTTTGTTTACGTTAATGCAGGACGTTGGGAATTGAATGGTACTCGATGATGGAAGAAACTAATCAATACTTTCCAGCAGTACTACGGTATCAACGACGATCGCGAGAACCTCAAAGTGCTAATGGAGGGAGTGCCGCAGAGGAGAAGAGTGATTCAGAAGATGGAGGAGAAGAGGGTACGGTATTCCAAATCGTTTCTGATTGCCGTAGTTCGGCCCTCTATAGGCTTAGGAAGGTTACGGTAGTCATATCTGATTAACCTTCAATTACGCATAACTGATGTAAGACATGAACTTAGCGAAATCATGATTACGGTGGCCCAGAATAAACCAGACACCATAATTAGTGCCTGAATACCATATCATGATCTTCGAAGGAGGAAGCTTAGTATTATCGTAGTGTTAGTCAACCTGGTCTCTTGAACGACCTCGATCACATTGCGTGATATTTATGCTAGTCTCGCCGCTTCTGAGGAAATGATCAGACTGATTCCATTGTGTTCAAATCTAGGGATGTTTCTCTTCAATGTCTGATTTTCCTTGTTATTCTGACCAGCAAAACAGCGTGTATACTTCAGAATAATTGAGAAGGGAAATGTCAAAATCGTTTCTAATATTTCCGCATTCCAGATCGTCCAAGAGAAGGAAGAGGAGAGATATCGTCAGCATGAAGAGATGCTCAAGTTGCAGGAACCACAGAGAGGAGGTAGAGTTTCATTCATCACAACGATTTAATTAAACATTTCGAAACGGGACTTGTGTTTCTTTTCACCAACGCATTCGCTATATTTGGATTGCAAATACCGTTAATTAAATGTTCCGATCTAAGGATTTTGGGGGCATTTCGAGCAGAAATTGGTCAACGATCTCGGCATTTTTTTACCATTTTCTTTCCATATTTTGTGTATTCTCTCCATCGGGAAAGAGCAATCTGCACACTAATCGCTCGCTCTAGTGCACTTACAGGCGAGCGAGTGCGGGGCAGTATTCATTACCTGCTCAACTTTTGAGTGACAGGAGCGACCCGGGAGTGAAGGTTACCACCACTTCCCCCTCTCTCTCCACTCCGTGAAGGACCAAAGTGGGAGTAGAGAGGAAACAGGGAACAGACAGGGAGATATTATAACTAAAAGCCTAGGGGTTTCAATGATTCTGGTACTTCTTAATCCAGGGACTTTCGAACTTTGGTAGAAGGTTTAACTCGGGAGACACATTAAAAGCAGTCTTGATACGGGCAGGTGGATCTCTGAGCTTCCATATAATACAATAGGGACGAGATTGTCTCTCTGACCTGGCCATTTCCTTTCTCCCCTCTCTCTCGATCCATTCACCCTAATTGACTACCATACCCGATTGTTCCGCTCTGAGGATATCACACAAAAGCTTGGGGGATTAATCCCTAATCCTTCAATCTAGATCGGATAAGTAGTTTGAGGGGGTCGATATCTGATCATACACAGTTTCACAGTAGAGAAGGACACGAGATAAGGCCTGAATTATTTTAACGATCCATTCCTTCCCTTCTCCCACTCCGAAAGCCTGTTGAGATCCCATTACCGTCCTTCCGCCGCCATTATAGTTTCCGGTAATTATGGAAAAGTGAAAGGGAATGAGAGATATCGCGACACGAGGGTTGAACTCTGTCTCACTGCATGGATCGATAAAGTAATTGATCCTCAGGGTTAGTATCTTACGTTTTTCGTAAAAAATCAGATAATGAAGAGATTGATCAAGATTTTGTGATGACATGCAGTGACGAAGAGTGTTTGATACAGGGGCATTGCTTGGGCAGAATGAGTGACATCGCAACCAAATATCAACTCACCAAATAAATCGATAATTGCAGTCGATGACTTCTTCGACTTCGGGTTCGACGAGGACATCGGCATCGGCCAGTTCCAAGCACCGAGTACGGTATTATCGATCGTTAATACTATTAATTATGCTTATTAATTAGTTAAGTTTCCACATTTTCAGATGAAATGCCAGAGGAGGTTCGTGCCATCGTTCCCTACGAAGATCTGATCGGCCCCAACGTTCGCTCCCGTCGATCGGGAAATCAGAGAGTGCATCCTTCCGGTTCGTCGTCCAATCGATCATCTATTTACTCGATGCAGTCCTCAAACGATTCAACTTTTTCAAAAAACAGCCGTTACGAAAACTCTTCCGTCGTCTCAACAGACTTTCATAATGCAACAAGCTGCCTAGATTGTAGTCGCTTTTTTGTTTTCACTCCTCTAGTTTTTGAAGGTAGTCGCAGTCAGCTGTTGCTTTCAATCACCTTCCCACTTCTTCCCCTGATTCTTGCTTCAAACGTACCGCTTCCGATTTAAAATACTAGGTGTTTTTGTTAAACCGAGCACATTTTCCGGGTTGAATCAAAGCACGATTGAAACGAAACCCGCTTCAATTGCCTCGAACGCTTCCCCATTTCATCCCCATTCCGACTTCAAAGAGACCGCTCGAATTGAAGCATGCAAAAAGGCTGCCGAGCTTTTTCGGCGGATTGTCAATGTGTTCTCCTCTCCGTTTCCCTCATCTAAACACGCTCTTTCATCTCCAATTCTCCATTTCGATAACTCACTCGAACGAACGCTTCTCCTTCAATTTCGGCTTCAAATAGGCCGCCCTGATCCAATATCGAACGCTTGCATCAAATTTTGACCACATCAATCCCAATATCTCCACCTTCGTAACCGACCCGATCGCATTTCGCCAGACACTCCTTACCTCGACTCAGCCACTTTTTGTGCATGATCAATGGCGTCCTCCAACTGCCAACTGTCATCCATCAGTGTATTCCTCTCTCTTCATTTCACGCGCTCTCTCACTCTAACAGAGTGTCGAGAGAGTATGCGAAACGAGAAGAGCGAATCCATCATCCATCGAGAAGAGTCCTCTAAATGCACCCAACCCTCTGTGCTCATTTCACTCATCTGGTCCGCATCATTAGTCCTCCCTACGTTCATTATTCATTCGAATTGATGGGCGCCCTTCTGAGAGAAAGCAAATAAGGAACGGGACGAAGTGGAGAACAGCTGGCCGTTTCCTCCGTCTCTCTTCATTACGCAATATCTCTCGCTAGGCAGAGTGAGAGAGCATGAGAAATGGAGAGAGTTGAGTGCTCATGTACCCTTTCTGCATGGATAATGAGAAATACGACTAGCTCGTCTCTCCCTCCCTCATTCCACACACGCACGCCCAACTCTATCAGTCTAATCCTACTTCCTTGCAGAGCTGCACGGTTCTGGAGACGCCGGGACAGCGGAGGAGCGCAGAGTGAGCTTGTTTACCTCATTCTTTCTTCCTCTTCCGACGTCTTCTCACACAATTATCAATTTTCGAAAACCTCCACTCAAAATGTCCTAGTTTTCGATTAAAATTTTAAGTTCAAAGTTCAAAGTCTACTCTTTCGCAGGCCCTCCGTTTCCGTCTGGAGATGGACGAGGATGCTGATGACGAGACAGAGAATCAGAACGAAGTCAATCTGGAAGACAGAGAGCCGCAGTTCGCCATGGATTCCGAGGACGAAGAGGAGGAGATCGCTGCAGCACTCGAGGACCCTGTCGCTGTTGCGGTGAGGAAGCATTCACTTTCTGTTTCATCAACAACCTTCTTCCTTCTAAGTTCAATGCATGTGAACCTGTCGTTCCTTCAGCTCTTCTTTCTTCTTCCATTCCCTTTTCTGCAGCCCCGTTTTAGTTTCTGAGTGGCATGACTGTAGTACTTTTTCCTTCCTTCCTACTCCACGAGGACTGTCAAGAAAACGGTCGGAACGTCGCCTTCAACATCATTGGCTTCATCTATCCGTAACAACGCCTACATCCAATCAATCATAGCTCTGCACATAACTCCTCTCCCCTCTTCCTCCTCTGCAGTATCACATGCCACAACACATTTTTTTCGCTTCTCCTTTGAAGCCAACCACTATTCGACGTTGAATAGAGACAGACGTGAACAGAGAGGGGTGTCATTCCCTCTCTCCTTTCCCATTTCTCCTCCCTCATTCCCCCTAACGCACCCAAATAATTCAAGTCTTCTCCATCTCTTCCTACTCCTTCTCCTCTCCTGGTCTAACTCTCTTCATTTCGCATGAAATCTCACGCATCCTTACTGCCGAGAGAAAAGGTGAAATGAAGATAGTCACACCATTACTCCTCTTCCTTCTTCTCCCTCCTTTCCCCTCTTTCACTTGACTGCATCCTGAGAGCCGTGTAGTGAACCATCTCCATTTCGGTCTGTCCTATTCCTCTCTCAATCTTTTCATTCCACTTTCACTCTGGATCTCTCTATCCAGTGAGAAAGCACGAGAAGGGAGAGACTCTGCTCTCTTCTCCTCCGCTACCACTCAACCGTATCGACTCTACCACTCTCGCTTCCCTTCTTCTTCTCAGTTCCGTCTCTGTATTAGCTCCCTTTCGATTGTGGTCTTCTCTATTTCTCCTTTTCTTCATCGGAATAGAAACCATGACTATGGTGTCCTCATACCATTCATCTACTCCGTCTCCACATCCAGCTTGAGTGATGTCACTGGGCATGCACTGGTCCGGCTAATGAAATAACTAATTTATTACCTTCCTTCATCTGGCTTCATCAGTCCATTTCTCCGGATGTCCAACCCTCATTCTATCATCATCACCCCCATTCCAGGCAGCTATCGCCACTCTCGAAGGAGACACAGCTGTGATCGTGCCTCCCCAGGCAGAGGGAATGCCTCCGCGTCGTCTCTTTGAGGTTTGAATTCAACCATTAATCTCTAATCTTGAAAGAGAAGCTTTTTGAAACCTCATCTGTGTATCCGAACTCACAAAGAGTAGTTCTGAGCACAGATGCATTCTGACCCCATTAGCACACTGATATCCTTGAAAAAGTTGACATTGAGTGAATGAATAGATTAAATCAATATTCGTTCCAGCGCAAGAAGGTGTGCGTGCCTGCGAATCTCTTCCGCAGATACGTCTACGCGCGCAAGGAGCTCGAGGTGAGATACAGGATCTGGGAAATATTGGTTTTTATATTCCAGTACCTTTGGAGAATAGTGGTACTTAGGAAGTATTTGGTTACGGTAGTCTGTACGCAGATATTGTTTGGGCTCAAGGAGCTCGAGGTGAGAAGAGCAACGGTCGCTTGAAAAGAGAGTACGGTAGCGATAGTTCATGGGTTACGATAGTTTGCGGTTGTATGGTGTAGGTAATGTTTAGGACGTTTTCATACAGAGCGTGCGCTAGGACATGAGGTGGGGTTACGGTGATTCTGGGTAACATGTTCGGGAGTTTAAATCATTATTAAATAAATTGTTTCGTTCCTTACATAATGGAATTGGAGTACGGTATTTAGTCATACTATTTCAATGGATCCTTCCTCATTCAATAGTTCGCTACGCCAAAATTAGTTGAAATACAGCAGTGACAGCCTTCAACAACAACCCACGCTCTTCGACTACAACTGTACTTTTTGTAACATCCCGCGTCTATACGAATATCCAATAACGCTGAGAATAGTAGTCGTGAAAAAGCAGTCTGAAAAGCTGTTATGTATCTACGAGGTCAATGGCCAATCCTTAATGTATTTTGTGAAAATATTTTATCGAAATTTTACGGCTGCGAATACTTTAGTGCAACTTAGAGAGGAAATTGTTGTTGTTTCTAAAAAAAACTTTCTTTCTACAATCATACTATCTCCTTCCAGCTGATGCGTGACCTCATCCGTGGTGCTCCTCGTGCTCTCGACGATGACGCATTCGAGAACGTCGTCCAGTCTCTCGGCCTCGAAGATCCTCCGGAGGATTCAGGATCTGTCGATGACGTCTCCTCAGATGACGTCGAGGACGAGGGCTACTTCGATCCCTCTTCTCCCTCCTCTTCCTCCTCCTCCCCTTCTTCCTAAATGAGTCTGCGAGCACCGCTCCTCTCATCACCCCAAAGATAAGATTCTACCTATAGTATGTTTGTTCCCTTCCCTATTCGCCCTATCTCAGTGTCACGTATAGTATCACCCCAGTAACTTCTAGTTTCCTGCATACTACATCGACCTACCTCCTCAATCTTAGTCAAATCCAACTGATTTAGTATCTTCAATCCATTTCCTCCCCCCCCCCCTTATCGAGCAATCAATACTATCCATCTTCTCTTCCACACAAAGCACCTACCTCCATTCTTACTCTCGTTAGTACGAGATGCGAGACTCCTCAATCAATCTATCCTAGTATCAATCAACAGTAGTCTCCCCTCACCCCAAACTCGTTCGCTCCTACCTCCAACTTACACTCGATCAGCCAACGGCATCGAGATAGTAAGCCTCCCTCTTCGCAGCATTCGAACCTACCTCATGCACCTGCACCGCACTCGAAGTAGATCTACATAGTTTATTGCACTCCAAACCCTGTCTCATTCTGAATCCCAATCGCATTATCCGCACCCCAATTTCAACAACTCACCACTTTGAACGCACCCCAACCCTCATTCAAATCCTTCTCATCTTTAGAGAATTCGACCAGCAATCCGCACCTTTGCACAGATCACGTCCGGGTCCAACTATATTTTCAATTTGTTCCTCATTTTCGTTACCTCATTTTCCTTGTACCGGCGGATGCCGAGTGGTCGGTTCCTTCTTCTAGATGGAGTCATCCATCTCGGTCTCCCCTCCCCATCGTTCTTCGCCCTGCCTCAATCTGTCGATGTTCGTCCTCTGGAGCGGTGGTCTGAGTCTCTCCAATTTCGATTGCTCTCTAAGTGGCGAGAGAGCATTAGAAATGGAGAGAGTCAGTCCATTGTCGTCCATTGAGACAGAACTTCAGGTCTCCGACCGCGCCAGCCCAAGATGATTCCCCTCCTCACAATTCAGGATTCGGCTGCTCAGGGAGAAGACAAAACACAAAAAAGTACAAAAAAACAATTCTCGTCTCTTCTCCCTGCGCGGCACTCATTGTTACCTCGTTTGATGCAGTGTAGTACATTGTTCGCTGTTTTCTTGTAGCACCAGATCACTTGCACTTTTCCCCACATACGAATTCATATTATCTCCCCAATTCCTAGTCCCGATCCAAACCGTTCTTCTCCTAATCCATCTCTCAGTAACTGTTCGGATGCCCCTCTCTTTACGCGTACGACCGCGCTTAATATCCCCCAACCCGAGTACCCAATACCGTTTTATGGTAAATGTCACCCCTTATCTGTTCACTCTCATCAGCCACAAACCCCAAGTATTCCCATCACCAATCGAGTCTTCTCTCATCCATTCCTTGCCCCCAATTGTTGTTGTATAGTACTTCTCTTATCACTGAATGAGCTCCAACCCACAAATCGGCCATATTCTGACAACCAGAATTATACGCGGAGATCTAGTCGATTAGACTGCACCCCCACGAGAACTGTAACAGATTGTCGGGAACCGCCGCCGTATTGCCCATTGTCTCCCACTCATTCCTTCCCCATTCATCCATGAACCCCATTCGCCCAGCAATAATCGATTCCCTCTTGTCGTCAATGTATTCCCCATGCAATATTCTCCAGTATTACTCCCTTCCATCCATTAGTTCCATCCATTCCACTAGTATCCTCTGTAGTCCATCCACTCACATCCATCCCATCCATCCATCTTTATTCGATGGATGTACTCTGACCACTAGTTTCCTCTTACTCGTAGTCCAACCCAACCAATATTTCCTACGCATTGAATAAGTACACAGCGGGGAGGCTCCACGTCCTCTATATTTGTCGTAGTTTTAGTCATTATTGTATCCCATTCGTTCCCGATTATCCTATGCTGGTCCATCTAAATGGTGTTACTCCTCGAGGGAAACTTTCAGTGCGCAATCACTCTTCACTCTTGTGCACTCCTCTCAACCAAAGATTCCCCATCGAGTGAGCTTCCATTCTGGTGACCAGCCCTATTTCCCGGTCCGCTTTACGGTCCCCATTTCCTCCCTTTGACTGCCACGGAGATTCACTGTGAGCTCTACGCCTGTGCGATTGCGGAGTTGCTCAAACCTCAGTGACTCCCCCACGTCACTGAAACCCTGTGTAGAGACCCGCGATGCCTCGACTTTTTCGTTTACCATGCCCTCTCAAACCAACATCGTTGAGAGTGCGTCGGAATGTTGAGAGTTGAAGCATTGCCTGATCCCATCCACCCGATCCACTCTACCATTCTCTCCTTTGGGAGCTCACAGTCCTCTCTGAGTCGATGCTCACTCTTCTTGTCTCAATTATTCTTGTATTGTCTCAATGTCCACCCTGGGTTTCATGCACCCCGTTGATTTCTCCCACGCATGTTGTTTCCCGTTTCCACGAGCAAGCATTGTCTCGTTCCTGCCTGACTATCTGAAGATCGCACAGTCTATCGTCCTGTAAGACCTTCCAGAAAGTTTGTGCATCCGACAGTAGTCAGACCAGCATCCAGACCCAGCTTTCTCTCATACAGTACAATACCATCTTAATCCCCGCTCTTGGCTTGTTTCCAGTCTCATAATATCCATTGTTGAAACACAGCCTCGAGACTGTTATCATTGATCCATTAATCCCTTTTCGTATGAGTAATTACAGACATAATATTCCTCGTGCACACCATAATATGCCCCGTTTAACCTATCTATATATCTATGCACTTAGTCTCTACCGCACTGCAAAAATGTCTGTAATGTCTTGTTATTGTAATGCTCTAAAGTAGTCTGCACCATTAAAGGCCGTATATTTCTTAACCTTTTTCTCAACGACCAGTGATGATAAGACCCCACTCCACTGTCCACGAGGTCCATTATCTCAACTTCTTAGCAAATTACATTCGATATTCTATCACGACCCGATGTCGGTCAATGTATTGTTTTGATGAGTTGTAATGGATAAAGATTAAGAAAGGCAAAAATTCTTGTTGAAACATCTAACACAACATTCTCCTGACTGCTACAGAGGTGATTGTGAGAAAGAGTTGTGGGGAACATCAGTAATACTGGCACTCCTCCTGTCATTATTGGAGAATATCTGATCATGATTCGATGTGGACGAATTTGATAGTGTTTCAAATAATATCTTCACCTAAAATTTGAGTGAACAATGACTTGGAGAGTACAACGTACGCGGAAGTACTCGAGCGGATTGAATAATGCCTTGTTAGGTGCATCTCGAGTGTTCACGAGACTACCCTTTGCATCAGCTGATTCCGAAAGTGAAGCTATTCTTATTTTTCTTTCTTCTTTAGTTTAAAGGGATCGGAACAACATTCAAAAATAATGAAAATTGATAAAATTATCAAATTGGAGAATGAGAATGAACTTCAAAGTGGCAAAAAAATTTCAGGCATTTCTTTTTTAAAGTAAGATGATAGACACTGGATCAGCATCAAAACGGAAGGGGTATTATCCTCGGATTCAGGAAGTGAACATGATCTTCATTGTGATGTTTTTTAATCGTTTTTCTTGAATAAGAGCCAGATGTTGTAGTCAAGGAAACAAAAGCTGAACAAAATTTGGAAAAAAGTGTACAAAGTTGAGTCTCTCTTGATCCCGGAAGTAATTCGTACTTCTGAATAAAAAATATTACAGGAATTGCCAACGAGGATTTGGTTAATGCATCCGTAATTCCGTATCTTCCCGTATTTTGTTATGATGTGAAGGGATAACATAAAAATCCATGAACAACTTGTTTGGGTGCCCAGGAGTTTCGTTAGTCGAAATCATCAGATCTCCATTTAATCAGTGCACTCATATTTTTAATGGAGAGAATACACTACAATACACTCTTTGAGAGCCGTCCAAGTAGATGATGGTATTATGACAGTGTGAATCTCTACGTACTCATCAGAAATCTGCCCTTTCTTCACACTAAGAATAGTTCTAGCATTTCCAAATATCAAAAAGCCCTTCATGAACCGATTTCCTCCTAAAGGAACTCCGTCAACAACATCGAAAAGTCAGCTAGAAAGAGTTGCGGCCTTTCTCTCTAGATTTCGCATGCTCCATCACTCTGTAGAAAAGAGAGGAAATATTTCCAGCTGGAAGTTGAATGACGATGATTTGGAATAATCGGGCAGGTGAAATCAATAGATCTTCGCGTTCAGAGAAGCAAACAAGGTATCATTAGTTGCTGTTTTGTTGTTACTCGCGAAATTGTCACTACTACTGCCGGTAATTATGGCCTTTCCTTTCCTTCAAGGCATAATCTCCCGTAACATATAGTTGGGAAAACAGCCAATTACGATCGGCGATATTTCATGTAGATCTCACAGAATGCAAATATCACTTTCAGCAGTTCATTCAGTTCCATTCGTTACTCAACGTCATTTGTTGCAACTCCTAATTGAATATTCGCAATGAAGAGAGTTGCGATACATTCTCATTTCCTCTCCTTTCCCTTCTCTCTCAACATGAAAACGGGGCGTAGTCAGTGGCAACGGCCGGTTAGAGTCACGGGAAGAGAAAGCGATAGATGAAAATCGAGTAGGGGGAGGAGAGAGACGAGAGATTCATCCTTCCTGCCTCTCTATCGATAGTAGTAGTCGTGTACGGGGGAAAACAGAGAAGCCTCGCGGTGATTCGATTCCATTTGCGGCTTCGGACTAAGCAACACTTGCTTCATCTCTCCATCCTCAGTTTTTGACAGGATGAGCCGCTTGCTGGCCATTTCCGTCCTCATTCTCATTTTCCTGGCTGAGGTCGGCAGAGGAAAGAGAAGCAGGGGATATCTGGCCGGAGAATCGGTTAGTTACTTGACTTTTTCCCTAATCCGTGCTAATTGCCCTAATTGAAGGAGTTCCTCTACCTCGACCGCTTCTGTTTCCTATCCGAAATCGGCAATCTCTACATGGATTTGCGATATCCTCTGGTTAGACCGAGCATTTCTCCTTTTTCTCATTCCGCTTCATCAAATATGAACGAATTTCACAGGCACTGCACAATGAGAACGGAATCCAGAGCCTACTGCTCTACTATGACACCGCTGAGCAGTGGCATTCGGCGTATCAGCCCAATAAGGTGCGGTTTGGTCCTCAGATTGGATCATTTCATTGATTTCCAGTCATGTGCGGACCGCATTGACCTACTCGATCCGATGAACAACCAGCAAGTTCGACTGACTCCCTACGGTTTCTCTGTGGATCGATCCATTCGTTGCGAGGTACCCATTCCCACTGATTCCCAATGAACTTCTCCCATCTCACGTCCCCTATTTCTCCGAAAAGTCCTAGTCCTCGTAGATAAGTCGCAGCTGAAAAGGAGAACGAGAGTGCACGGGCAATAGGGATTACGGTAGCCTCCCTCAGCTGAGCTTGTTTTGATGAATTTCGTATTGATTATGACGTGGGAAGAAAGGCAGTCATCCAGAAGAAGATGTTTTGATGATACGATGTGACATCTGATTGTGAATAACACGTATGGATAGACATCTGGAGCATAGTTAGTAGTCAAAACAATGTTTCATACTGAGAATACTGTGGGTGCACGCAACTTCCGCGTTTGATATCAGAGAACGACCGATAAATCACGCACAATTTTAAAACTACCGTAGTCGGTATCACTTCATCGAGAGAAACACAGTATGACTATCTCAGATTCTCACTCCGCCCGGCTACAGTGAACCGTGGGTCCGCTGCTTCGGCAATCGACGATTCGAGTGGGTTTAGAGCCCATATTCCATCAAATCTGCAACATTTACAGTACCGCGCGAGCTCGCTGGTGGTATCTGGCCGTGTCGAACTGCGAGAATGGATCGAATCCCATCTTCATCGAATACGATCTAACAATGACGAATGGACCATCGAGTGACTCATGGTTCTACCAGTTCTCCGCTGATGAATTCTGTCAGTTTTCTCGGAACCGTAAATCATTGCTGTGTACGCGACAGCACACTTCCAGGAACACTGTTCTCTCATAGTTACTGAAGTTTATTTGTCTCTCCCTTCAGACATTCTTCCCACTGACGTTGCCTTCCTCTGTGCTGAGATCATCGTTCTCTTCATCTCAGCCATCATTGCTCGTGAGGCCAAAACGGGAAAACGCAATTGCGAGAATATTAATTTTGAGATAAGCTCCGCCAACGGAACATGCTCCATCAAACCTTCAAGATGTACATTCAAGCAGTGCTATTTGAGGTGAGCGAGATTGTACTCCTTTGAACTGCTTACTCGTGTTTCTCACGCATAAGGTACAATGTACTAGTTGCACGGGGCAACCATTCCTCGAGTTCGGGTGTGTGTACTTCCCGTACTTGCTAATCTAAGTGATCAGTTCGCTCCTACCAAGCGTGTACTTCATTTTGCCCGCACCCCATTCCCTCCAGATTTATGTCTCCAACATCCATTCTCACCTCTCGTCTGCCTAACAATCACGTGATATCCACTAGACATCGCCAGTACTAGAGAATTGAAGTGCATGCGCCCTTTATTCAGAAGAGTTGGGAGTCTGAGAAGGCGGAAGTTACTCTTGGATGAACAGCAAAAACAGAGGAAAATTGTTTCCAGATCATCTCGCTTTCATGCCGAGTGACAGCGTATGGAACGTACGCTCGGAATGGTGTGGGACTGCCGTTCATGAAGCTGGTTGGACAGCTTGCACGGTGAGTTCTGTGCAATATGACCATATTCCGGCTCCCTTCGAACTTCTTACAATATCAAAATATGGCCAACAACTACGAGACTGCATAGAAATTGCCAGGATTCCCACAAACAAACTCGCGCTTTCTCAAACATCGTGCGATTTCGTTGTACATCTAGGGTTTCATCCAGAATTATCTTCGAATTCGCAATCACAGAGCGAGTTGCGAAACTTTGCGGCTTCTGTGCTTCAAACTTCTTCTGATTTCGCTTCCAAACTCACAAAACAAAATCTGTAAAAATCAATAATATTCCAGAGCGAGTGCCGAAACATGCTTCATCATCCTCCTTCTTCTCATCGCCAAAGGCTACACAATCACCCGTAGTCGTCTCTCGAATCTCTCGACCTGGAAACTGACTCTACTTATGTGTCTCTACGTCATTCTTTACATGGCCATGTTTGTGTGGCAGATGAAGGTACCGTAATCCTACCGTATCCTATCTACAGTAATCTTCCCTATACTAGATCTTCGATCCCGCTGTGGTGACCTACGTCTCCGAGTCCTACCCCGGTTACGGTATTCAGGCTCTACGGCTGCTATCATGGTTCGTACTTTGGGATTTCTTCAAATTCGGAGGTATTTTCTTTAGTGAAAAGAAAAAATCGCATCATCACTTTAGCCGCCCTTGCTCTGTTTACCTCCCGTCCTCTGCACTATTTCAGCCTTTATTCAGCCCTCTAATGAGAATGTCTCGTGCGTTTGGCGCTTCATGGGCTGTAAATCCAAACTTTTCTTGCAAATATCTCGTAGGGTCGCTGGATTCCGCAATAAACACAGTTGAATTTACGAAGAAAACTAGGGAAGGCAACATTCTAGGCTCCCTTCAGAGCCGTTACTTCGAGAAAGTACTGAGAATGAAGAGTGTTTAACATGCTTGAACGTGACATGATGATCTTTCAGGTTGTCCTACTCCATCTCCTCCATCACAACGTGCAAGAAATATCCAAAGAAGCGCGAGTTCTATCTGGTCTTCGGCCTCTTCATGTCGCTATGGTGAATATCAGTGATTAGAGAATCGGTGATTAGGCAGATTTCACACTTCACCTCTCACATGATGGTCGGTATCACAACAGAGTTCTGCTCATTCCGAATAATCAATCACACATCAGTGCACTGGTGATAATGGTGAATACCTGATGGGTATTAATTGGGATGAGAAATTATCGCAACCACACTTTTCCACATGATGAGCCGTAAATATATTTGAAACCATCAACATATTCTCAGGTTCTGGATGGGTCCAGTGACTCTCTATCTCTCCAATTTCCTCCTCGACAATTGGGTGAGAGAGGAGGTGGTTAATCTCGTCGAATGTTCTGTCGTTTTCTACGGATTCATCGTTTTCATGGTGAGAAATTTTATTCTCATGACAGCACTCTCTTCCTTTCGCATAAACTCTCGCTCTATCTGTTCAGAGCTTCAGAGAATTAGAAGAATTCTCGAAAATTCTGAATCTGATGACTTTACTCTCCATTTCTCAAACTCTCTCTCTCTCTCTCTCGTTTCCTGTTATTCGAGTGATGATTAGAACTGTCATCTTTCTGCACAGTCCCTAGAGCCCCAAACCGGGGATTATGAGTCTAGAATTCATACCGTAACCAGAAATTACTAATCCCCTCACCTGACCAGATTACGGTAGCGATTCGTGCATCCCGAGGGACTCGTTAACCTATTTATTTTCGCCAAATGGCTTTCGAACTAGCTAGACTACACAAACACCCAGGGGGATAGAAAGATGAGAAGATACGAGAAGGGGAAAAGGGAGAATCTGCCTCAACGATCGGACTTCGGAGTCTGTCTCTTTGATCTTTCCCGACAACCGACGCAATCCGCGGCGGATTGTGTTGCTAGTGGGAAGTTCATGAAATGACTCTCCATATTCCTCACACTCACTCGATTGTTCGGCATGGAGCAGAGTGAGTGAAAGAGTCCAACTAAGTTGGGAGTTGTGTGTGAGCGGGAAGTTTTGACGACGAAAGGAGTGGACGTCATGAAATCACCGGGCAGGCCAAAAACCGCTTACAACATGAAATCGTGGTCGCAAACACGATTTTCTGTTCTCTGAAGATACAAGCTACAATGTATTCATCAGTAACTGGCGGTGGTTTCGCCGGGTACAATTTTCTATAAAAATATCGCTGACTGGCTTCGACTACTGTAGCCAAATTGCTGGGCTTTGGCTAATCTCCAGACAACTGCATCGGAAAAACGAAACCGAATTAGGAAATTCACATCAAATACAATTGCGCATGCAATACTCACAAGGCCGAAGATGTGGAAAAGGAAGATGTCCTAGTATCATCACTTCATTGAATATTTCAGATTATCACTCGTCCATCGATGACGAACAAGAACTTCCCCTTCCACGTGCGAACAACGCAGATTGGAGACATGACCCAGCCAGCTGACTTCCCCCAGAATGCATATGAGGTGATAATCTCATTCGATGTGTTGTCTATTGTCTTCCCTGATTAGTGTCGGGGCAAAATACATGTATGTTGTGCTAGAAATAGTATTATCCTTTAGATTCTCGTGAGGGCTGGGTTGCAATATGCAGGTGATTCAGTGTCTAGCCAAGTCTAGTGAGAGCCGCTGCAGATGTCTGTTTTCCCTCTCAAAACAGCCGTATTCGTACTTCAATCAGTAAAATGTAGCCAACTCGAATCTCACACACGCCTATTTCTTCCAACTACGAGTTAATCGAAACAAACTCGTGCCAGATGGGAAGGGGGAAATGAAGCCGAGATTGAGATTCTCACCAACTCATATGGATACTCGCTCTCTCTAACCCGATAGAGAAACATAGGAAAGAGATTCGTCAAAGCGGGCGCAAACAAGTATTTCACAATCTTATCCCCCACCTGGGGTGATTACTGGGGAGCCTACCCTATAATCAGGGATTGACATTGTGTGGACAATTAGTGCGAGTCTGAGAACAAGCGTGGGTTCTGAGGTCTTGTTTGTGTCCACAATACGAACAAGCAATATCGGCTGCAATTATTGTCCCAATCAGCTGTGCATTCCGACAAAAGAGTGAAAACAGAACGAAATCTCCTCGTAGTTGCAGGCACACAAGGACGAAAGACGAATCTCCAATGATGAGATGACCTACTAGGCAATGCACCCGAACACACCACAAATGTATTCAATCCAAGATATCAATGCTGACTTTATATATCTAAACAACATCTCCATCCTGAGCTCCCCTGATCGTTCTTAATGCAATAATTTCGACATATTCGCATCATTTCATCTCTCTTAGCATCCTGATGAATTCCATCCACTTCCTTCACTAGGAACAGATTGCTTCATCCATATCTCATGATTCTCCCCCATCTTCTCCTTACTCCCCACCAGCAATATTGCGTAATCTCTCTACCCCGCGCACAGTGTCTCGTGCGCTCTGTTTGTCTCGTCTCTCCCTGCTACCCACAGTCTCTCATCTCCCTCCCCTCTTTGCGAACCTCAGCGAAGCGATTCTGTTGGTGCATGTGCAGGTTGCGTCGACGTGCTCGTTGTCCTCGTTGAGTCCAGCAGGCAGCCAAGTGTAGATGCCGTACGCTGTAATCACTGCCATTTTACTTCATTATCAACACACATTTCGGGATCTTCATCTTCACTTTACTGACTTTGTATCTCATCGACTGCATACTCACCGGTGCAGAACTCCTGGCACTCCTTCGAGTTCTTCAGGCTCAGATGAGTGCTTCCTCCGACGATCTCGACGTTCGTCAACTTGCAGCCGTTTCCTGTAATTAATGTCATGGTATCTTTAGTATTTTCCATTTTTTAATCTCTTCCTAGCTTTACCGTTTATGTTCTATTAGCAGCCTAGTTTCGCTTCAAGTTGATCGATAGTGTTGGTGAACGTTCTGCTCATGAACGTGGTCATTACCAAGTAATATTCTGATATTTGTTAACGTTTATATTAAATGCCGTGGCATACGAATCAGATATCTCAGTCACGTTCACATTTATTGCAGCTGCAGGGCAGTAAAACGTAAGCTTTCCAAGAAAGACTTCCTCTCATATCTGAGTACGAATTTTATGGCCGTTTCTGGGGATCGTGACCCACTCAAACACCCTCGAGAACACCAATAGCTTTAATCACGACATATATTTTCTAAGATTTCGTCCATTTTTTGCAAACTCTCCATGAAAATCGTAGTTTGATAGCGAGTGCAACATTTCCAGATAGCTTTGAAGTAGGATACTGTATTTTCTTGAACGACATTTCGCATCACACATACAATATCAGTCCATGAAGCATCTTCAGACCCATTAAGGTCCATTAGGATCCCTTTTAGTCCCATGACCTTCTCACTCACATATACTCAGGGGTACATTACTGAAAATGGCTTTCCGAGAAGCACATTACCGATATCCTATTTGGGTCCTCGAGTCTATGACCTTCTCACTAGCCCACTCAACCCTCCAGACGGATCTTGTCTTGTCTGTGACCTCATCAAACTCGTTTCCGTCGAGTAATAGGCTTACTCTCGCCAGACAATGCACTCTCTCGCCATTTGGATGAAGCGAGAGAGTGTACAGAACGGTGAGAGTCAGATCTTTTCCTCGTTCTTCCGCCCATTACCCTGTCTTCTTCCTTCACTCAACCGTGATCTCATCGTCAACATTCACGACGTTTCTGCCCTTCAATCTCCCTCCCCCACTCACTGCACTATTTAGGGCGATTGAGCGAAACGAGAATAACTCTCACCCAGAATAACATGGGTTGCTATTTTTGGATATGCAAACCAACTGTGCTGTAGGTTTGAAAAGATTATCGCATCTAAAAACTAACCTGAAACAACAACTACAGCAAAAAATCAGGAGAAGTATACATGGTATGAGAATGCATCGGATGTATGCATCTTCAGTCAGTCGTTCTTGCCAATCATTGGCTTGCCAGGACAGCTCTATTTCGCTGCATATTCATACTACTGCTCATCTCTCGTCATGATGATGAGTGTGAAATGACGGTTGATGACATATGCGCGAATGCAATTTCTTTCGGCAGCAGAATAAGCTGAAGAGGATGCTCGAAGGAACAAAAGAGGGTGATGTCATTGCACGAACATCGAAGGGAAGAAGAACGCACATGGTCTCTCGTCTTCTTGAGAACGAATTCAAAGAACTCAATCGCGGGTCTAAAGTGTCTGCATTATGTCGCCTAAACCACTTAGGGACGTCATAAAGGAGTGAAAGCGACGACGTCAGAAAGAGAGGCGACAATGGGATTTGAAGTGAAGAAAGGAGAAATCGGCACTGAAGATTCAGGCTTGCACAACAACTGCGAAAACAGTTTGCTTCTGCAGAATGAATGGAACACTACTCGTTCTCGCTCTGCAGCCTCAACGAAACTCTCCCCATCAATGTCCGGAGAAGCACCATTTTAATCATTGATGGAGCGACCCCACAACGCAGAACTATCGTTTGGAAACTACGCATGTACTGAGCAACCACTCGAGTGCTTCAGAGTACCGAAACTGCGAAAACGCAAAATCGTTCAAAAATTGGTGAATAGTTTGAGCTGTGACTACGAACCATTGGCGATGTTTGCCTTGAGTCCAGATGTTGTGTAGCTACGCTCTTCCGTGAAGCCAATGGCCGATTTCATGTAGCAGCGTCTCTTAATCTGCAATTTGTTACTCATTCTTGGATTTACAAGGTAATTATGTTGCAGAGGAGCGATCATGCATCTCTGAATATATGGTAAGGGTGGAATCACGCGGTACCTTGTCGAAAGTGTAGGCCATGCAGCAGCTTTGCTGCGCGCATTTGATGCAGCATCTGAGAGATATTATTAACCATTGTAAACATCAATTTCGTAATCATTCTGCTAGCAGCTGCTGTGCAAAGACGAACAAGGTAAAGCTTGCAGTTAAGGATAAACAGGAATCTTGCGAAAGCTCCTAACAACTTACTGCCTGATATCGTTGGCTTCGAACTCGTCGTACGTTCCTCCGATGATTGCCAACTCCTTGAGGAAGAAGCAGTGTGCGGCAGAAACTGAAAGGAATCAAGATAGATGATTCCTCAGGAATTCGTAAGGCTACTATCAGCATAGCGCCAACAATTGTGTTACAAAAGCCTAGTAGTCGGCCTTGCGTACGTGTCACTATTTCGGTTAGTCTGAACTCATGATGTCTGACGGGCTCATTGATCTCTTCTCTCTCATTTTTGACACAAGCGCTGTTCATTACACACCGAGCAGCGGCAAGCTATGAAAGGTGAGACGACCCCCCTCTCTCTCTCTTCACCGCATCTCTTTCTTCCTCCTTCTTTTGTTTCTTCGAAAGTATCCCGATCGCTTGAGACACAACTACTCAGCAGTCCCCATGATCGTCTATCATGCATGCAATCATCACCCTAAAGAATGACCATCTCTAAAGAAGATCACAGCGCTTTCAGCATGAATGCATGCAGATCAGTCACTCATGCGATGTAAGAAGTGACTAACCGGTAGTGGTGGCCGAGATGAATACCAGCAGGGAAGCGAGAACCACGCTGCTCCCTCCCATTTTCTTCGATGTGAACCGACTTGCCTGAGTCGTTCGGCAGCTCTTCGAGTCCTTCAACAGACACCTCAAGCTCCGCCTCTCTTCTCCTCCTCCTTTCCCTTCTCCTCCTCCTCCTTCTTCTTTCTTCTTCATTCTTCTTCTTCCTTCTCTTCTTCAATTTCACACAGTCTCTCACTAGTAGTAGTACTGAAGCGAGAGAAGCGAAAAGAGATGAAAGGGGAAAGTGAACACCTGTCTTGCGGGTGATTCCCACTGTGATCATGAGACTAGTGGCAAGGTCGGGTGGACCCACGGGAATATACGACGCATAATACGAATCACAATGCTATTCGAGAGTTGGTGATAACCAAGGAGTGTCAAGTGCTGTTTAGCTGATTGAAGTAATGGGGAATTCCCTGAAACATACCTCCATACATCGTTCGAGCTTCACATATTCTTCAAGGAAGAACTGCCCCAATGGTGCACTGGATTTGATGTAGAATTTAGAATGTTCCGAAGAAAGTAAGCTCTCAATGCACCGACAGTCCATACTCTACATATTTCTTCCCATACTTTGACGATACCTAAGGAGTGACCAGTTCGGTGCTTTTGTTGTTGATGAAGCTCTTCTCCATTTACTATATCCATTTCCATATCACACCACTAGTCAATTGAGGAACAGACGAATACATCTAACATCAAAGGAGCCGCTCAACCGAATCAAGAAGCAAAGAACTGCTTCTCTACCCTTCCGGGAATGGAAAATGTTGAGGGTAATTGAAAATGAAGGCTAAAGGCCACACACTTCATTTCGATGCGCCGTTTGCCCGATAATTAAAGTCATTAAAAGAAGGATAGTCTCGATCTCTCCATTGTACATGATCTATCGTCGTTCAGGCAGAAAGATGGGTCACATGGAATGGAGAGCGTTAGACTACTGCGCTATTAAGGGTATTCAGAGTACGGGACGCATTGACATCATTCGAATTGGCAGCTGGAAAGACACCTCTCAAATGACTCCAGCAAACGTCTGAACCTCTCTATTTGCCGTCAATCAGAGAGAGTGAGATAGAAAGTGAAATGGAGAGAACGGAGTATACTTCTCCTTGTAACTGACTCTCACTCTGACATGTGTCAGTCTATTTAGAGATGTGTGTACGACGAGCTGTTTCTCTCTCTCTTTCCAGGTGTTTGGATCACGAGCTAAGCTTGCGGACTACAATACTGAGAACATTCTCGAATCACTCGAACACAACAAGTCTCTGTACAGGAATGAAAGGGTAAAAATATGTGATATAGTAAATGGTACAGAACGAACCCTCAGACAAAGGCACAGTATTATTAAAAGCAGTTGTCGACAAGTAAATTCCTGTATCATCCTTCAGGAAGAATCAAGCACTGATTCCTTAAAAATAGGAACAAAAAGAATTTAAAATGAGACCAGTGTTATCCCAAAACATTCTCTGTTTAAAAATAACGATGACGCAGCGCCTACAATTCCTATCACTAAATGTCTCATGACACGTTGGACGGCTCTCTTGGACATGCATCGATCTGTTCACTCCTCTTTTGATGAAACTGCTCGTCTAAATGTCTAATGAAATCGCTCGTTTCTTCTGTAACTACTTGAAAACATTTCGCTCATGCTGATGTTTGCTTCTGATTGCTTTCATTTTGACTATACTACCATAATTCAGAACTGTCGTTTCTTCAACAAATCCTGACTGTACTGCACAATTCCTGAATTCCCTCAGTCATTTTCGACATTGAATTTCATCTAATTTTAATTTATACAATTTTTCTTCTCCAATTTGATTGATTCTTCTTCTCCTTTTGATTCTTCTCTTCAATACCTACATCACAGCTTGAAAATCACTTATCATGATGCTCATTCTTATCTCTCTCGTTTCGCTCGCACTGAATCTGACCGAAAATTAGCCGTTGTTTCCCAATCTTTCCCTGAATCCCCTTGTTCAGTCGTTCAACCTTCGACTTTTTGCTTGTCACTTTCTTCTCGCCTTCATTCTTATCTTGGGGCTCGTTAATCGGCAGGATTAATAGCCATGGATGCGTTCACTCTTCCTTCTACCTCTCTGGTCTCTCTCCTTTTCCATACCTTTTGATCTGTTCTCTTCTCGGAGAGGCATTCTTGCTACATGATTTCACGGCGCCTCGATGACGCCGCAAATGGTCCGTCTCTCTTTCTCTTTGTCAGAGTGGCGAGAGTTCCTGGGGACAGAGGAGATTCACGATGAATCAGCCTTCTGCCAAACCCTGAACGAGTGATGAAAATATGAAGTGATCACGAGATGGACAGCTTGCATGCGAAGGGTTTAGGAACTGATGATATGAGTGATAGGAACGAGTGATGCAGAGACAAACTACGAAAGTTACGGCACAGAATGCTAAACCTTTTCAAACTTTCATATCTCGATATTGATATTCGACCCTTTCGCTTTTTTACATTGATCCTGCTTTTTGATCCAGTAGTGAAAAAATTTCGAAGAATAAGCTAGAGATAAGCGCGTTGCAAAGATGTTTTTTGATGAAAAGTACGCGTGATAAGAAGAAATAGTCGGTGATGGTTGATGATAAGATGATTTAGTAGGTCCCTCGAACTATTGTCGATCCCCATTAGTATCACGAGATGGACAGCTTGCATGGGAAGGGTTAGAACTGATGATAGGAAACAGAGATGGGAACGATGTGTCATTATTCTGATCTTAGGTTTCATAACGTATGCATCGATTCCAAGAACTTTCAGTAAATTATGATACTCAGAATACATATTGCTTCTCTAGAAATATCATATTTTCCATTTTGAATATTCAGCCCACTGAACGTGATTGTTTGTCCAAATGTAGTAGAATGTTCAGATTATGAAGTTGTAGTCTATAGACTTGTCTGTTTCTGGATTATGATTGATGGAAGGAAGGTGTACGGTCCAACGGTCACTGTCCCTCATAAAAACATCATGAGATGGAATGAAGACGGGAACCTATGACTTTATTGTCATCCTGCTAATCTCGCAGTTACACCCTACTGCTTTCAAAAGCACTAATCAAGTAATTATTCTCAAATAAGCAGTTGTAACCCCTGAAACTGCGATCTAATGAGAATGAATCATGAAGAAGCTCAATTCCCGGGAACGCCCATCTAATCTACGGGTTACGCCCTGCGCGAGTGAACTTCTAGGCCACATCTCGAATTGGAACACCGAATTTATCTGCGCTAGCATCTGCTAATCTCGCGCATCTCGGACTGCACTTTTCGATAGCGAACGGCTAGAGACCGTGAACACCCCCTACACAGACTGGTACGAGATTGATCTTGATCTGGAAAACTAATCAATGTTTTCAATCTCAATTTCGAAAATGATTGAGACTGTGTGCAGAAGATCCTTCTCTCCTTTCGGTACTTATCCCTGCAGTTGCATCACGATTGCAATGGGATTATGAGGGGGAAGTGCAAATCCCGCCCGAACACCATTCAATTCGGGCGGATATCCCACTCTAATGCGAACTTCGATCGCTCGAAACCTGATCGAGAGTGAGAGTTCGCCCTCCCTTATCTCGATATGCAAATCCCGTTCTCCTTTCACCCACTTTCTCTCTCTTCTTCCTTCCATCATCCGTTCCACTTTCGATCTCGCACAAGTTCGCAAGGACATTCGGAGTCTGAAACTTGGAACCATTTCGAAAGTGGAGTGAAAGGGCCAATAAATGTGTCAATCATATTCTCACTCAGCTTATCATCTCCTGTCAACTTTTTTTTCCCATGGAACTGAGTCATACTGTCCAGGACAGATCACATCATCACAGTGAACACTATTCCTTTTCTTTCGCAAATTTTCTTAAATTTTGGCCCAAATTCCTTCTATTCAGTGAGATTTCGCAGAGGCTTAATCGCCCCATAATTATCTCGAGTGTTCCCATTCCTTTCCTCATTTCGCAGAACACCTCCATCGTCCATTAGTAGATTGCATGCACTGATATTCAACCGAGATTTCGGATCGTATATCCAACTTCTTCTCTGTTGACCCCCGTTCTTCCCACTTAGCCCTCTTTCCTTCCTTCTCTCTTTTCGCATTCGTACTTCTCCCCCACTCTGGCATTCAAAACGCTGTGGGCGGCTAATTTCTCTTCTCTCTCCCTCTCTCTCTCCCTCTTCCTCATGAGAAGTGCCCTAGGGGAGGGGAAGCCGAGTGTCCACTACTACGAATTCACTGGTCACTTCCCCTCTCTCCCCGTCTCTTCTCCTCTCCCCGCCCTCTCGTCCCTCTGCCCTCTCTGGACTCTCTCCCTCCTCCCGCTCTCTCTTCTCTTCCCCACTCCCAGGCCCTCTCGCGCAACGTTCTCTCATCGATCTACAGCGGTTGTTTCTCCTCTCTATGGGTCGTCTCTGAAGCCTGCGGGAGAGGGAAGGAAGGGAGGACCCACAGAGAGGGGAAGAGGGGCAATTCGGATGAGTATGGGGGAGAAGGCTGAAAGTAACGGGATAGGAGCACATGACTGCATAGTTTACACTCTCGTGAGAGAAGTGAGCTGGAGAGAGAGAGAGAGAGAGATCTGATCGAGTGAGAGGAAGGAAGGGAGACCCTGAGAGAGATAGTTGATGTGAACTTCGGAGCTGGAAAGTGTACACATCATCAGCTGAGCCTTCCTTCCCTTTCTCTCCGTATCAACACATGCAATTTCATTGATCGAATTTACGATTCTTCGCTCGTCTCGAAGCGAAGCACTTCCTAGCCAATTCCCCACTCTTTCCTTTCCCGACAGGAAATGAAGAACGCTTCCTTCAATAGGTGTATAGGTGGAATGAAGGTGAAGAATCATGGAAACTAATACACCCACCTGAATCCTGACTGGAAAGCTACCGTAATCCCGGCGAACACCGATGAGAGACGGGAAAAAGATGAGGGAGCGCGCAAAAAACGCTCCCGAGACTCCTCCCCCACCCGTTTTTTCTCCCTCTGCCCGTCTACGGTAGGAGAGGGAGAGAGGGGTGATATGGAGGGGCAGAGAGCATGGAAAGAATATCTCAGCTTGAGAACTACGGTAGCTCATCGCTCATTATTATGAAACGTTTGGGAGTCAATTGACATGGGATAACCATACATCATGACTGCAGTAGTAGGAGTATCCCCAATCTAAACTTGTTCCCGTACAAAAGATTACCCTGTAACGCGCCGACCCCCTCCACTTTCCGTGTATTGTCCGTGGAACTTTGATCTCTCTCTTCCTCTGCAATGCCCTGAGGGTGGAAACTCTCCCTCTTCTTCCGCTCTCTTTCCTTAGTTCACCCTCCCTCTACTCCCTTCCATATTTGCACACACATCATCGTTCAGTGTGCTCTCCCTCTCAATCCACACTGTTCCCTCTTTGACCATACACACTAAGAGATCATGTAACTTGGAGAGAGTCATTGCCTCTCCCATAGTATACCCTTCCAACTGAATTTGAGTGGACTTCGGGGACCATTCCTGAACGACGTTTCCATTGGCAAACACTGAGTGTGTCGATCTATGAGAGAGATGGAGGGAGTACGTGAAACGGAGAGATGGATACTATCAATTGTACGGTTCCACGTTCCTTGCTCTCTTCTGTTCGCAGACTCCCTTGTCGGATTGACTGAAGGAGAGACATTACTTCATGTTCCATTTCCAATGGTGAAACCCCGAGCACAAGCAATCTGTTTCAGTGGGAGAGATTGGAATGGGGGAAAGAGGCTCGGGGGGAGGATTGGCAACTGCAAGTCCCCTTCGAACTGGTCCAATCCCTGTGACTCTCTCTCGTGTGTGAAGGGACGCAACGAATTTGCATAGGGACCAGAGAGAGAGAGCCGTGGGGCACTCTCACCTTCCATTTCGATCATAACCTCTATACAGGTCGAAGAGTGAAAGAGAGGCGAAGGGGAAGGGAGGGATAGGGGAAGACTCGTTTCGACCATTCTCGAGCGCTCCCTGCGCAATGATAGAGCCGAGGGTTCAAAGCGAAGGTCGGATATCTCCCCAATCTGAACCGGGTTCGAGATCTCTCCATTTCCCTTGATCTCTCCCTCTGTCTGATCCATCAGAGATAATATCCAACTGAGATGCGATGACCCTCACTCAATCTGAACCGGGTTCTGTGCTTCTTCTCATTCAAGGAGAAAAGTCGAGATGAAGGAGAAAGAAATAGGAGAGAAGAGAGGTCATTAGTGCGAGTGTCTCACAAGCCACTGCTGCTCTATTATTCCAATCATTCCTCGAGACATATCGTTATTAGGCACTCCTCCGCCCCTCCTCCGCCTCCTCTCCAACAAAGTGGCCTCGAGTTCGAAGCTATAGTCGAGATTCAGTGATGTTTTCGACAGAAAGAGAGAGGAGGAAGGGAGGGAGTACCTCTTCCCTTCCTGAACTCCGCTTGCCCTTTATGCTTCAGTCCTAGAGTGAGATGACTTCCGTTCTCCTCCTTGCATCTCTCCCTCTCCCTCTCGTATCACTCCGTGTCCAGTCTCCGGAAGCAGTTGTCCTCTTGTGTGCAGTGTTCATGTCTCAACACATGATCCATCACTGCGTTCCCCTGTTGCAACCCCCTCGATTCATCTGACGAAAGGCGATTCGACGATTCCCCGCAAAACACGTGTTATCATCTCCTTGCCAAGCTGGCATTCATCTCATGTAGAAGGCGCTCCGAGCATAGAGAGAGTCGCAGCCGTGATAAGCGGCTGAAGCGACTGAACAAACATAGAGCCGTCCTCACCACGCATCTATTCCTCCGCTCCCTCTCTCGACCAGGGGCTATGACGGGCGCTTGACAACGCTTCGCAACATTTTACTGATAAGGGACTCAGGAGAAGATGACTTGAGGGGTTCGAATGAAGGGATGATTCCATGTACGAGAGGGATCGAATGATCCAATGAGGGATCTTTCTGGGGTTCAGAAGGGAACACCGAATTCAGGAGTTCGAAATCCAATAGGGGATACTTCCACCCCTTGCACCTCCTCCACTTCGCCCCTCCCGTCTACTTCCCTGTGCCAATACACATACAGTGTTCGATGAGTAGGGGGAGGGAGGAGAGAAAGGGGGATTGACTTGCCTCCCGATCTCCCGCTCTCTCTCTCTCTCGTTAAGTTTGCACTGCCTGTGGCATCACTCTCTGCGAACTCCGCTCCACTGTCTATCAGCTGAAGTATTCCCTCTTCTCCAGTACCGAGATGTCTCTTCTAATTGCCTGACAAAACTGAAGTAGTACTCGTTGAAATAGTATCTCCCTTCTACCTTGCTCCTAATTACTGCTTTTTACGTTGCCTTGTCCTCACAAGATCAACTTTGGTAATCACCGCGAAACGAGTACGTTGATTGGCACATTCATCCAGAAGTCTTTCCAAATTCTTCCCTTCACCCCTCAACCTCATTCCACCTCATTCATACCCAGTTGCGCGGTCTCCCAGAAAACTAACGAAGTGCCCCTTCCCCATTCCCACTTTGCCTCCAGGGGAAACGCACTTTGAGTTCATCTCCATCCTTCGTACCTGGAGTCAGGAGTGTCCCTCCCTCCTCCTCCCCTCTTCCTTCCATTCCTTCACTCCTCCCCTTTCCACTCCCCCTTCCAGCTGTTCCTCCTATACGAGCAACAGTCTGCACCTCAGTACTTCCCTTTCACTCTCTATGATCAGAAAGGGCGAGAGAGTACGGGAAAGTGAGAGAGTCAGACGGTTATCTCCTTCTCGATCTCAATCGCTGTCACCGAGTGTGCTGCACTTCGCCAGTCCTGAACAAGAGAGAGAGAGAGGGGGCTGTTCATCCTTCACCCACTTTCACCCTCAACCCTCTTGCAGTCATCCCCTCTCTCCAAAGCACTACTCATTGAATAGTCATGACGAAACCTATTCTATGTTGCCTTCGACCCCCCGTTCTCTATTTGATATTTACCTCATTCTTACCTAATGTTGCCGATGATCCTAGTGAAAATTGACTCCCTGGACGCAATTAGTCAATGATTTTTGGCCAGCTGGCAGTTTGTCCAGAGACGAAACCTACTGTAGTCCCTGCCTAATCGCGCGAAACGTTCACGTTGATTGACACATTCTCGGTGTGACAGCATCCCCTTCCCTTCTCCTTCTCTTACCATAGAATCTCTTGATCGACAGGCTGCGTTGTTCGTTGTTCTGTGTCTTTTCATGCAGTCACGAGTTCTGAATTCTGACTTGTCTAACTCTCTTCTTTTCCAATCTCTCTAATCGTCTCTGATCAGAAAAATTGAATGCGAATGTGGAGAACGGGAACATTTCCTCCAATTACTTCTCCGCCTCTGCTTGATGTCCCTAGATTAGACCCTGAATGGAGATTGCTGGTTACGGAACGCACGCTAATCGCTGCGTTCCGTAACTTGGAAAATGGCTGTCTGGCAGATTTTGGGCTTCAATCTCGAAAACGTCACATGGCATACGGTAGTCTCTTCTCAAAAATCGAAAACATCGCTTCTGCTCCCAAATTTCAACAAACAGTTCAAAGTCCTAGGTTCCTTTGTTTGCAAGCACATCCTATCGTGAACGTCAATTCCGGTCATCCCGAAAACTTCCGAAGCATATCCGATTTCGGTTCAGCGTGGGTCAGAAACCTACGTCTTGTTGACATCTTCATCTGAACCTCGCGGTCATTCCGGAATTGGTCTACTTCTCGCACATCATGGCCTATTCACGGCTCTTTCTATGCCACGTGATGCCCTACTTCCGATATGCTGAGGAGGCAGCCCTCCATCCTCCTCCTCCCTCCTTCCTCCTGGTCCCCTGCTTCTCTCTCTTTGTTTGCTGTTCTACGCTAGAAGGAGGCGTCAAAGAGGTCTGTCTCCTCCTCCTCCCGAAGTCATCATCTCCAATTCCTTCCCCACCCCATCCTACCCACCTCCAAAATGAGTAGTAACTCAACAAGGATCCTCGCTTCACTCCCTATCATTCATATATCATGATTCATTGTGTCTCCAAAGGAAGTGACTTCCGGGAATAGCCCTCCGCTTCTTTCTCTCTCGTACTACTAGTGGTCACTCTTCTGCGTGTTCTCTCATCTCTCTCCAAACTGGTCTCTCTCTCGCTCAGCTGATTCGCATTTCGTTCCTCCCCTTTCCCCTTCCCCCATCTCTCTTCCCTCTCTCCTCCCTCTCTCCTCCCTCTCACGATCTCGTGTGTCCATGCATCTCTCCTCCCCCCATCTCACGTTCTTGCGCTTTTCCGTATTGTTGCTTGTTCCGCGCGCTCTTTGCACGCTCTGCGTGTGTTCCCCTTATCACTACCGTACCCCTATCGTATCCTTATCTCTACCGTACTCTCTCCTCTCAGATCAGTTCGCGATCGGGAGGCCTCTCCACTCCGTCTTCTCCTCCCCCATCTCAACACTGTCAGCCCTGGCGCCCACACAAAGTAGTTTGGGGGCTGGCCCCGGCGGGATAAGCTACAGTGCCCTGCAAGCTGTCTTCGAGCAGGTACCGTAGTCATTTTTTATGGATTACTGTGGTCGAGGGGTTCTTTGCATACATATGCGAATATCGTTCCTATGATCTCCGGACTTTCGCACGCATTCCTGCCTAGAATAGGCTCTTGGCTCTCCTCGCAGCCATATGATCCAGCACAGCTGAGAGAGAGAACTGCTCTTCATCCTGTTCCTCCTCCTCTCTCTCTCTCTCTCTCTCCTCCGCTCGCAGCTTTCCCTTTTCCTCTCTCTTGATCTACCATCCGCTCGTGAGAGTGGCATTCATTCTAAGAACTCTTCGCTCGCATCTTTTCACTTTTCTCTCTTCTCAATCCTCAAGCATCGTTATCCCCTCCCAATCCGTCCCTGATCTGATCTATTCATTCCTTTTCCTCCTTCTTCTCCCTTCTCGCTCCTCGTTTCTCACTGTTGCTCATAGTGATCAACGAGAGGAACAATGGAAGCGGGACGGGAGTCAGTGTCTGAAGTAGGCCCCCTTCTCTCCCCAACTCTAGTCGTGGAATAGGACAGGGAGAAGGGGACGAAGAGGGACTTAGATCACAATCGGCCATGTTCCCTTTTTTATTCCCTCGTTTTCGCTTTCGGCTATTCGCTGCACTCCTTTCTTTTCTTTCCTGTCGCTCTACTAGACCATCAAGCGTCCTCCTTCATAGTACAAGTAGGAACAGGAGAAATGAGCACTGGGACATTCAATGATCTACCCTCTCTCCATTCCTCAAGATCTCTCGGTTTGTCTGTCTTAGGAGAGACAGACCTGGATACTTGAGACATAGGGGAATCCCATAGTCCTAAAAGAAAGATGACAGTAATGATCCGCCCTTTCCCTCTCTCGTCCCCACGTTCACTTCGCATCAGCACACAAAGGATATTCCCTATATTAATAGGAGAGGAGAGGGAGGGGGAGGGAACCCGGTGGCGCTATTCAAATTGCGACAGTCCCTCTGTCCGCTCCGCTCCCCTTTCCTCCCTCTCCCTCCTCTCTCCCTCTGACCTAGAATGGCCCCTCAGGGCAGATCGCCCGAGCGATTTCGAGCCGCGATTTCGCATCACAAACCCGAGAGTGAGAGGGCGGATTTCGCATGAGAGAGGGAGAGGGAGGGCTCGTTTCACCTGAAGGGATATGGATGACCAAGCCGAGTTCAATGCTCTTCGAGTCAGCTGGGAAAGAGAGGGAGGAAAGATGGGGGAAGAGTTTAAAGAAGAGAGGGATGGGGGATGGATGCTTGAAAGTGTCACATGTCGATTGATGGGACTGAGAGAAGAAGGAGGATGAAGTTAGGTGATCGGATGGATGAGAGAAGTGCAGTGATATGATCGAAGTGGGGGGGATCAAGAAGAATCACGAATCGAAAGATCAAAGATCAAATTTTCAGTTGTCACAAACCCACAATGCTAACGGAATCGCGGGATTGATAGCACAAGAGGCCTCCCAAAACGCGACCAACGGCTACCAGGTACGGTAGTTTCTCATCTTTTTTCTGATTACTGTAGTTTTTTGTGGATTCGAGTACGGTAGTGGATGATCGAATCCTTGATCTAATGGCAGTTTCTGAGTACGGTAGCCATGTGTTTTCGTAGTATTTTCGAAGTTCCGGTTACTGTAGTATCAACTCCGGTAGTGACACCACTTTGTCATCCGGGACGGAAATAGAAAATACTTTGATGGAACGGAACTGCTGAATGCTCTAGTGCGTTGATCCAATTTCCTTACTGGGGGAGAATAATATTTTCGATACATCGTTTGATTTCAGGAGGTATTAACGAACGGTATCAACGGGATGCCGTCTCCTCCCCGATCAATCTCTCCCTGCAGTGAAATACAACGATTGAAGAAGTGAGTCCCTGTTGTCGTGCACTTTTCCTCCACTGAACACGCAGCGAGAGTGCAAATTCCTTCTCCTTCTAATCATTTCCAGACACCACTCCGTGTAAGCACTCTTTATCGATTCCTCTCCGACTGATTCCATGTTCCTATCAATTCGTATAGTCGTATTGCATTGCGCACAAGCCATGATCATCCTCCTCCTCCTTATCGTTATCGTTCACCACACGTTTCACTCCTCTCTCTCTCCCCACTTCTCACTGGCCAGTTCCACCCTCAGGGAAGGCTCTCTTTCGTCCCAGCATTAGCATATGCATTCTCGCTCAGTAAACACACACATAGTGTGTGGAGGTATAGAGGGCGGAGGGCTGGGGGAGAAGGGAGGAGGAGGCCAAGGATCTCTCCCCCAGTCGTCTCTCTCGAGGGGAGGAGGGACGGAGAAGAGACACTCGTTGGTTGCCAGCAGCCTCAGGGGCTATTGCGCAACGAGGAGAAGAGGGCAGAGGGAGGAGATGGAGGAGGAAGAGGAGGAGGAGGGGGAGAACAGAGGGGGAGGGAAGGACGTAAAGTGAGAGTTGGAGATGGAGCTGCCCCTGCGACAACAGCTGATGAATTCCCCCGAGGGGAGAGAGAGGAGTGAGGACTACGGGAGGGAGGGAGGAGATACCTCTGGAGTGAGATGGGGGATCTGAGCTTGATTAGACAAACACTTTCTGATCCGAACAGAACCTTTGATGATGGCATTTGCCCTAGATTCAGCAGAACCATCGCGTGATTTATGCATAGGCTCTTTCTCCTCTCTCTCGAACTACGGTATGATCAGCCTTGAGCTTCTCACTCATCCCCCTCTCCATTCCAAATGCAGCGACCGAAGCAGAAAGAGGAAGAGAGATGGTCATTCGACTCTCCATTTCCCCACTTCTCTCATCGGTCAGAACGGAAGAGGGAGTATGGGAAATGAAGAGTGAGACTGACCATCTCTGGTCACTAGTCCATTCTCACTTACGGGAGGAAAGGCCGACCGGTTTGATCAGCTGTGGGACGAAATTCAGCGCGCTCCCCCTCTATCTCTCTTTCTCTTTCTCTCTTCCCCTCAAGGAGATTGAAACGGATGAGAGAACTCTTTGCGTGTGTGCGAGGGAGGAAGAGTTCCGAGTTGGTAGAGAAGCGAAGGAGGGATGCAGAGAGAAAGGGAAAAAAACTGCGAATGCTCAAAAACCGCGACTGGCGAAGGCGATCCACTAGAGATGTTCATGGATCGAGAGAGAGGAATACTTCCGGTTTCCACTCATTTCCTCGACGAGCTATTCCTGTTCAGAATGCACAAGAATTTGCAGAGTAGGCGAAGAAGAAAAAGTGAAAACTTTGTAGTTCGGATGTTTTCTGAGGTTTCGAAAATAGAGTTGTTGTCTATTCTGAGACTTCTGTCTATTGCGTAATAGATCCCTTGTGTGTTCCTCTGGTCAATCTCTCTCTCTCTCTCTCTCTCTCTCTCTCTCTCTGATTCAGCTCGAGTCACACGCGCCATCAGAATCAGCTGATTCAATCTCTCCCTCTCTCCTTTTTCTCTTCCTCTCTCTCTGAAATGGGTAGGTGGGGAGTGGCATGTAGTGCCCGTGATTGTATATTGCTGGGGGTGGAGGAAGCAGATCGGATATAACTGCGAGAGATTTCTCCCCTTTCCTCGTTCCAGGCTATATATGACAGCTGATAATCTAGAGAGAGAGAGAGAGGGAAACCAAATCATGTGAGGTCCTCCGCATCTCACAAGAAGCCATACATTCTCATATCGCTATATTAGAGCCCCAGAAAGAAGACACATATTGGGGGATTCCATGCAAAATAGGGCAAAAAGAATTGCATCGGCCGGGAATCGAACCCGGGCCGCCCGCGTGGCAGGCGAGCATTCTACCACTGAACCACCGATGCTTGTTGAGCAGAGAGATGAGATGTGATGGTGTGCTCGCATTTCTCTCCTTTTCCTGTGCAATGAGTGAGCCGCGCTCGTTCCCCGAAGGGTATTGACCTCTACTAGATCACTTGATGAGTGATTGGGAGAAGAATCGAGGGGAAGAGATGAAGCATGTTTCTCTCCGTCTTCCCCTCCCTCGTCTTGTGTATATAGTACGTCGAGAGTTGTCTTGAAGCTAGTCGACCTCTTCCTTCTCCCTCCTCTTACTCATACAACCGAACGAACTCTTCTTCTCCTCAATCACATGATTGCATCTCTTGGGTTCCATCCATCCATTGATTTGTTCTTACTGATTACTCTGATCTTTCTGCAAAAATTGCAACACAGCAAAATTGTATATCTGTTCCTATCGCGTTTTGCTTGCTATCTCATTCTGCTGAGCAAAGATGGTTAAAGTTCTCAGTCTTCTCTTTGGATTTCATTCTCAAGATTCCATTCATCGATTGGATCATCTCTCTACGATGACGAATTGGAACTGCTCCAGTGATCGGAATAGCCGCATCGCCTATGGCCATTTCATGATCTCCTTTCTCTCTTCCTCCCCCCACTCTATCTCTCTTTCCATTCAGAGCTTTCGGCTTAATAAACATACGTGTGTGTGGTGCGCTGGCCGAATTCGCTATTATAGTATAGGCAGATGCTTGTGATCGCTCATATTCCCTTGCATCCTCCACTGATTGGTTCGTCCGCGATTGGTTTGATATCTCTTCTTTTCTACATCACGGAAGCCTTTGATTGTTTCACGAATGACGATTTTGATCACCTGATTTCATTCCCTACCCGGTAGTGACTTTATATAAATTTTTGCTCGGATGTTCACTGATCGTCCATCTATTTCTGTCAGAGGCCACTTCAGCATAGTCAGATTATGTAGCGGGAGAGAATAACTTCCCCTATTGCCTACCGATTACCATGATTTCAACAGCACTTGAACCAATATATTCCAATCACTTCATGTTTGACAATCATACCCATCGTCTATTATTCAGCGCATGGATGGTGTCGAAATCTCAATGCTACTGTTTATAGCTGGAGAGTTTAAAAAATAGCAATGTTCATTGATTTATTTAAAATTTTCTATTAGAAGATGAAACATCTTGAGGGTGGATCACGTTTTTTTCAGCCTTCAATTAACGTGATATTTACTGGCATCCCACTGACTATTTTTGCAGTCTCATGATTTCACATACGAATAACTAGTTCAAAGTAAGTGGCAGGTAGAGTCTCAATCGTTCATTTCCAATTTGTTTCATGTAATGAGTTTCCCTCTTCGCGTCATATAGAACGTTCACATTTGTGTGAATGATTTTCTTTGCGGAATTGCGTTCCATAGAAGTGCATGCAATGCTGATATCATGACTTAATCGCAGCATAGACAAGGCGGCAATTTCCCTGAATAGAGATAGTTCTAGCATAGTTCGCGTACTCTTCGGTCACTTTCCTTCTGCTCACATATGATATGCAGCACCCTTGTCAGCACTTGCTCTTTGTACGAGCTGTCTCTTCATTTTACAAGGTCTCTTGCACTGTCTAACGGGCAATAAAGTAGAAGCAGTGGGTTGAGTCTGTAGACTGTTCCTTTGTACCTTCTCGATGACTTACGACGTCGTAATCTACCCGTTGCACCTTTCATCCCTCTAGAGAATTCCCCGCCCTTGCAGGCGCGAAATCCCGGAATTCGTCTTGCAAAACAAACGCAAAGGTCACATGCTGGCCCTGTTTCATTGTTTCTCCTCGAGGTTTCCTCTTTTCATTAAGGACCCGTTATTTGCGCAACGCCACGCGCAAAATTACTATTTGAAAGTATCATTGCGCTCTCGCGGAATTCGAGTGTGACGAGGCAAGAGGGAACTGCTGAAGTTGTGTTTATTTGAGGATGGGTTATGTTTCGGTTAGCGAATCAAACATCTGGAAGAGTGGAGAGAGTGGAAGTGTTTCGATCCCCAGCCGCTTCTCATTTCACTTACTCACCCCCAGTAGACACAAACAATCGAAAAGAAACAGCCTACTCCTACACACTTCAGAACATCGTCAACTCTTTGAAGCCTTCTAATCCTATTTTTATGGTCGGAACGCTTGAAAAAGAAACAACAGAAGCGGCTTAGTGTGATGTAATAGACTTTCTGTTGTCTTACTTCGTTACTTTTCCTCGCACTCATCTCAGGTTTCAGCCACGAAACATACCTTATGTTGCGCATACTCAACGAGTCTCCGTCTCTCTCAATCTACCACACTCTCTACTTGATCTGATCCAGATCCGGGATTTATCACCCCGAGAGTAGATGAGTTCGCTCGACACATTCCTTAATCTTTCTCATCTCGAAACTCGTTAGACTACCTTCTCTCTCTCTCTTCTCTTCCCTCTATTCCCGATTGGACGGATGGCGGTTCTTATCGTTCATCTTTTTGTCGCATCTTCTCTCTCCCTCGTTCACTATCCGTTCGCTTCTTACCGAGTACTCGCCAGAGCGACGAGAGAACACGAACGAAGGCACGGAAAGAGAACGAGAGAGAGAGAGGGGCGAGTATTCAGTTTGTAGATCGTAAGTGGAGATTGTCAATAGGGAACGAACGAATGGAAGAGAGAAGGAGGATGGAAGAAGCAACTTAGTATCTCTGCCACCTCTTCCCTTCTCATCCCAATACAGTTTTCCGCGACGAGTGTTCGACCTAGATTCAATGGCAGTTACGCTATGCTCTAACAACCGTAAATATTTCGGTACTTCTACTTTCTTTCTTCTTGCCTCCTTTCCTTAACAACTGCGTTAGTGCATTTCATATCAAGACAACCACCCTTCCGGATAGTATAGAAGTGCCAATATTGCCGCCTACGGTAGTCTACATCCGCTTCGGTTTCTTGTAGGTATCGAGTTTGCGTGAATTCTGCTTCAAAGTGCCAGACCGGTGATTAGCTTCCTCTTGTGTAGAGAGACTACCTTTCAATCGCCATTTCCCCGTTGATCTTTTCGTGCTTGTTCTTTGCACTCGGGGGTGTTCGCATAGAAAAATGTCCGTTCATGAACCGTCATGGGTTGGTCAAACTCATCTCAATATAGAAAGTCACACTATCATTTTTCTTCTTCGAACTCCTCAGTGCCCTTGTTCTTTTCATTGCTTGTTTTCCTTCTCTCTTCTCCTTCTTCTCTCTTAGACAACATCGATCAGACGGGGGAAGGTCCTTCTCCTTCCCCCCTAGGACGACTCATTCCATCTCCTCCGTCTCCTCCTCCCTCTCATAGTACTACGGGCCAGGGTCTCCAGAGACAAAAGACAGCGACGAAACGCTCGTGAGAAGCTGGAGAAGAGAAGGAGGATGAAGAATGACACCGCCACGACCTCTCCGAAACAGCCCCAATGATTTAGCGCCCTTTCCGTGTCAACTCGGTTTCAGGAAACGAAGAAGTCACGAGAGGGCGCGCGGCTACCGTAATCCCCCTCAGTCCCTCTGTTTTGTTGTTGTCGACGCACGAGCTCGGGCTGTGAGTGGATGAATCTCTCTGCACATCCACAGTAATCTCGTCGTGACGTCCGTCTAAGACGTTCCCATGAATGTTTCTTGCCGTTAATCGCAAGCAGAAGTTGCATCTTCTTTCTCCTAACTAGTGGGAGCGATGGTGGGAGACTTCATTCAGCATTCAGCTCGCTTCTTCTGGCCAAAGAGAGATCGCGGAGTTTCATGAGAGCCAGACTTTTGCTCAGGACTCTCGCGCTTCTAGTGGAGCGGAAGTTGAGAGACCTCCCGCATGCAAGTGGAAGGAGGAGGGAGGAGGACATCATCTGGTCCTTCTCCTTCTCTCTCCTTTTTCATTCAGTGCTTCTTCTTCTTCCTTCTTTCGGCTGTTTTGCCCTCTCTCTCAGTAGTAGTCGAATGTATGCCCTCCCCCAGTCCTTCTCAAGAGAGAGAGAGAGAGAGGGAGGAGGAAGGAGAAGAGAAAAGGCCTTCGACCCCTAGGCTTCTTCTTCTCTTCCTATGCATGCCGTCCCTCCTCCTCCTCCTCCTCCTTCCCCTTTCTCAGCAGTTGCCCTCTTCTATTCATCACTTACTCATTCCAGTAGTAGACGCAGCTTTCACTCTGATCATTCCCCGCATTCGGCTGAGTCTCTCACTTTCCACACTCTATAGCTACTCGGATCGACGATAGACCATTCAGAATGAAGAGAGCTCTTCCAACCGCCCCCATTCTCGTCTTCTCGTCTTTCTGTTTCTGACAGACAGACGTCTTTGCATGAAGAAGTGCGCCAATCAGAACGATTGAGCGCCAAATTTCGCTAAAATCAGTACTAATTCATCCCAAGTCTGCCGAACTTTTTAGTGGATGTCTGCGGTTGTCCGGATAATTCGAATCATCTCCAATCAGACGCTACATTCATCATTTAATTTTTGCTTAAGCGTAGTCTATCCTATAAAGGCGGTCCCCTCCTATCATCTAATCATCTAGGGTCTGGATGTTGTAACAGTCCAAGACTTCATCCTCTCATACACTATCAGTCCAGTAGTCTTCATCAATCATTGAAACATCTCCTAAATGCCTCATCATCATCTCTCCTCCATCTCCTTCTACCCGTTAATGGTCAGACGGAAGCTGTCCTTCTCTCCCTCTCATTTCGCTCCGATCTCCATTTATTCTCCGTGGTCAAAGACGACTTCTTGCTTCTTCTTCTTCTTCCACCTGGGAATGGAGTGACTGAATGTCTCAGTCTGGGGGCTACTTTTTGCTGTTTCGTCTCTCTTTCGCCGTCTGGGAACATATCTCGTGCGCATGCGCGTGATACTCTGATCACCTGGTAGTGTTCGTAAATCACAGGTTACTCCAAGTCTCTCAGCATCACTTTCTAGTCCTCGAGACGCTGTGGTGTCCAAGCTAAGCCTATTCTTGAGCATTCCGAACTAAAGTGCTGTGTTCGCTGTTCACTCGAGAGGAAGGGGATACGGTAGCCCCATTCTGTTTCCCTCTTCGCTCCATTCCGGAAGTCCGCTCGCATTCTCCCATTGAGTCCTTGCGTGGCTGCGAACTTTTTGCTCGGTCACTCTTTGGTGTTCTCTTTTTTCCTGCTTCTCTCTCCATCTCCACTTTCCTTCTCTCTCCTTCCTCTTTTTCCATTCTCACGAGAATGAGAGAGAGAAAAGAGGAGTAGCCAGCAGAAGAGAAAAGAAGAAGAAACAGGGGAGAAACTATGAGGGGCGGGGACGAGTAATTTCGTTTCGCCTCCTTTTCCTCAATTCCTCCTTTTCTTCTCCTGAATCCTCTTGACGCGTGTGCCCTTCTTCCTCTCCACCTGTGTACTAGTTCCGTATGTGATTCAATCACCCGGACCAGTACAGTCGGTTGAACAATACCGTCACTCACGATCTTCCCTCCTTATCTTTAGTGCTCTGCTTCTCCTTCTTCATTGCCCTTATTCCCTCTGGAACTGTTATCTCTCCCTCTCTCTCACCCTTACAAGGTGCGTCATAGAGAGGCTGCAGAGGGAAAGAACACGCGAGAGTGAAAGTGTCATCATTCCACGTCCGTTCTCCTCCCCTTCTGACCCTCTTTTTTCCCTCTCTCGCCTATCTCCAGCTTATCAATCCTACCATCGACAATCCTGATTGGAATGCAAATCCTTGCGCGTTCCCCATCCAATTCCCTTCCCGAGTTCTCCATTTCCCCCTTCTCTCCGCTAATACTACCCCATTCCGCGCCGCTCGCTTTTCGCAACACTCTTTCGCTCTCCCGTTCACGACCTAATCATATCCAGTGTCTGGCTGCTTTCCTTCTAATCTTACACTTGTGAGGGAGTGGAAACCCTTCCAATAATCGAGTCAATCGGGTTTCCCTCTTAATCGGTTCCATCTTCTATCCTATCACTTAGCTATCAATCAGAGAGTTCTTATGCCGTAGAGCAACAGTTGCCTCCTCCTGCTTGCATCTTTTCGCTGAACTTCTCCCACTCAGTCTCTTCTTCCAATCAGAAAGAGTGAGAGATCATTGGGAATGAGAGGGCGGTTCCTCCTACTCTTTCAATCGCATCTTCCAATCATTTCTTCCATGTGTCGTCCCTCTCTCACGATCTTCTTCTTCTTCTATTCTGCCCCTCAGATGTGTAATAATCTTAGCCACTTTCGCATTCGCGCGACGTCCAAACTGCGTAGACAAGTTGAAGTCAGCTGCGAATTACGATAGGAGCCACTCTGGAACATATTCGGGCAATGCTATAGTCCCCCTCTTCCTATCGTTCCCGATATCATAGTGCAATGCGCTATTCGGCCGCGCCTACCGTAATCCCTTCGTCCGTTCTCATTCACACCTCTTTTAACCTCTCTCTCTCTTTCACTGATTCGCACCAGTCAGTGGAATCGGAAGGGGTATTACGCAGCCTCTCTTCTCTTCCCTTCGCAGTCCTCGGAATGTGATATGCCAACTGTTCGGATGCCTCTGCTCTCACTTTTGCCCGTGCTTTTTATCGCTTAGGATTGCGCCTTCAGAGAGGGGAGGATCACTCAGTGTCAGTGTAAACGGGCCAGTCGTTCCATCCTTCTCACTCGACACAAGAAACGAGTAGCTGACACTGAGACTCCGCAACATCTTCCCTTTCACTTTCTGCCCCCGTTCTCTTACGTAATCACTGTTCACCAGTGAAGACTCTCCTCATTCCCCACGATCTCTCGCTCTGTCTGACTAACGTGATGATTGGTGTAGCTGAAAAGGAAAGAACATTATGTCTGTCACATTCAGTCCTGAATGGGCGGATGTTGAACGCACAACTACGGTAGTTCTCCTCTTCTGGAACAGACAACATGTCTCCCCTTCTATTCCTAGATTCATTTAGAGGGTTTCCGACTCATCCTCTAGCAATGTGTGTTTCTTTCCCCCTATAGACCCTGGGGGCAGTACCCACTTTCTCCATCTCCATCCCCTAGCTCCTCCTCCTCCTCCTCCCTCCCTCTCCTCCCCCTCCCCCTCTCTCCGAAATGGACCCTCTCCGCCCCTCTCTCGGAGTACTCACTGTTCTCTATGTCCACTTACGTGTTCTCGAATAATCTGTTCCGCGCTTATCAGTGTTCGAACGGTGATTAAACTTACGTTGTTTAGCGTCGATATTCCGCTCACTACGCAGCCACCGCATGCATGCGAGCGTGTCCTCGCCGGTGCTGCACCATCGGCCGCCTCTGCCGATTACCTTCCGGCTGCCGATCCCCATCAATTACCCTTATCATCTCCTCGCATCCGTCGTAGATCCAGACTCGAGGATTGAAGCGATCAAGAGGCTGCAGGCGTTTCAGCAGAGTAATGACCGTCAAGCACCGGGGAGCAGCAACGAAGTCTCCTCTTCCACCTCCACCTCCCCTCCCGGTCTATGCTCAGAGATGCCGTTCCTGTGCATATCGGATAGGGGGTTAGGGAGGTCGGACCAGTCAGTATCCCCTCCCTCTTCGTCATCTTCATCGTCAGGGAACTCTCCATCCTCAACGACGGATGTCGAGATTCTCAATTACAGCATTCGAAACATCGAAGAGCTAATGAAAGCGCCCATACAAGCTCACTTCGTAATCCAGATGATCCATAGGGGGCAACGGATCAGTGGAATCGACGAAGAAACATTCTTTCGTGCGCGGAGAATCAAATCACCATGCAGCGCGTTTGCGTGAGTTTTCGCACCTCCTCTCAATCAATATCTGGTTATCCCATTCGTTTTTGGCCGTTGTCGCGAGAACTCGCAATCCACAGCGCCGAAAAACGATCATGGGACTCTTTCAATTCTAGGTAACGAGAAATCATGCAGATATGAGAGAGTCCATTTCTCATCCGAAAAATAAGGTGCTACGAGATCAGTGAGAGAGCGACGCGTGTTCAGTGGGGAAACGAAATTGTTATTGTTAGCAATCATCAACTGATTATTTTCAGAGAAGTCGCGGAAATCAAGATGATTGTCTACCAATTATTGTTAGCGCCTACACAGCAACAGCAAGCAGCAGGTGAGGATTAGAGTGTGTGCGGAATGAGGAGAGTACCGTACCAATAAGACTACAGTAATCATCCCTGATTGCAGGGTTGCAAGCGTTGTTAGGCGGTCACGCGGGCGGCAGTGGAGGAATGGGGGATTCCATCATGTCGCCTCTTCACAACAACAACAACGGTACTTTTTCTTCCTTCTTCTTCTTTCTCTTTCTGTCCACTCTCTGCTCGTTCCTTCTAGAGAACGCGCAAAACAACGAGAGTACCGTTCTATTTTCTTCCATCTCCCTTTCCTCCCTCACTTCCACAGTGCACGATGGCAGTGCGCGAAAACAAGAGCCTACAGGGCAGGGAGAGGGAGAAAGAGGAACTCTCTTCTTTCTGCGTGTTCTTTAAGCGGGTTCACAGCGATCAAAGCGTTCAAATAGGCAAAAAACAGAGGAAATTGGTTGCAGGACACACGAACGGACGAAAACGAAGTGCGAACTTTGGCAACGGCGGGGGGCCGACGCAGCCAGAGCAGCCCGTAGCACTCCGACCAGCCATCGGAAACTGTAAGTACCGTACCCTCTTACCGTACCCTTACCGTACCCTCCACTCTCCTACCGTACTCCTCCCTTCCGTCTACCACCACCTTCCCTTATATCCACCCTCGTCTTTCGTCTATTTGTGCGTGCTTGTCTTTTCTTCCCCATCCTGAGTACTACCTGACTGCAAAAAGTCTGCGAGCGTTGAGAAGATAGTAGGCGTTGTGTAGGTGACTCTCCTCGTTTCCTATACTCTCTCGCTCTCTGACTGACGAGAGAGTGTGGGAAAGTAAGAGAGCGGCAGTCGTCCTCTTCCTAGGAAGACTCTAGGTAGGGAAGTCTCAACGGTGACGGCGTCTGGACCTGCTCACCTCACTTTTCACTGCTCTTTTTGTCTCATTTGGAGAAGGAGTCTCACAAACAGAGTCATTAGATGACGTGAGAGAAGGGAGAAGAACACAACGCGCAGCCTTCAGCTTGATAGATGCCCCTCTCGACTCTAATTGGAGAGAGAGAGAAACATTTCCTACTATCTCCCTTCGGGGCATCCAAACAAACCGCATAGTTAGAGCAGTCGCAAGGCTTCCTCCTATCACAAGCAAAGTACACCCCGAATTAGATGGAGCGATTCGCACCACTCAAAGTGCGTTCCCCCAACTCTAATCTAGGTTTGAGAGTGAGAGAGTGTGTGGAATGGAGAGAGTGGTAGTGCAAGGCAGTTCATCTGCTGCAGCTTCTCTCTTGACGACTTGCCCTTTGCGGTCCGAACCCCCCAATGACTTGGCAAGGGCAGGGAAAGTGCAAGCGAGGCTCTACTAGGAAAGGAGAAGCTCCTCTCGGAACAGAACGCGACCTCTTTAGGGACCGAGTCTCGCAATAGAAAAGGGGACGCAGCTGCGACAACGAACGAAAACCTCGTTATCCCCACTCCTCACCGTATGACCCTTTCCTAACGAGTCGAGGACTACGGTAGAGATGGGTGCGAGGATTTCCAGGGAGTACTGTAGAATAGTGGAGTACGGTGGTAGGATTACGGTAGTCACCTCCCTCTCCCTCTTTCAGGCAGCATGAGCAATGGGGGCTCTTCGTTCATGCCGCAGTGGAACACAACCACTCCGTGGACCATCTTCAACTCACTGAGGAACACCTCTCCCACTCTGCCTGGAGCAGCTCCGACCACTGAGACCGCCTCGGCTGGAGATGGACAGAAGCTGTGGTCGTCTCCCTCGAGTGTGGAATCGGGCCTCAAGCCAGAGTCGAATGCAGGTAAAATTGGTGGAAGTGAACCCAAAAATTCTTCAAAGTCTGAGTAAAAAGATCGAAATTCTTAGAATACTGTGTATCAAGACTAGAGAACTCTACTGCATTTTCGAGAGCGCCCCTCTTGATATCGAGGGATCGGTTTCGCAAGAAGGTCCTTCTATTAGTGCCTCTTCACACAAACACACAGGCAGCAAAGCTCCTGGTGCCCATAAAAAATAGGCCATAGGGCAGCTCGGATTTCACCGGTCACGCGCGCCCTTTCGCAGTAGTACTAATCGTGTTTGCCGATCGTTCTCTCCATTCCTCCTCATCTCACGCGCTGTCTGTCCAGAGAGGGATCACTGGGAATGGAGAGGGTCGGGTGACTCATCGCCAATTCACTTGTTGTTTGGGGTGGAGAAAGAGAAGCGAAGTAAGAGGGGAAAGTAGACGTGTGGGGGTGCTTTTTTCGTCTGAAGGGGGTGTTCCGGCAGCGTACACAAGAGTGAAAAGGGCAATCCCGTGACCGGGCCTGTTTACGAATAGAAAGAGCGGGCGGAGAGCGGAACTCGCCTCCTCCCGCCCTCGTCCCCCTCTCTCTAGATGTTTCTCGGTTCGGTCGGGATGAACAACTTAGCGTAGAGAGAAACCAGGGATCAACAGTTGTCTACGGCCTCTTCTAAGTACCCAATCAGAGGGGTTGAGCAGGGCTCTCTCCCTCTATTCACACATACTCACTGCACTCCTTCCTGTCCTATGTCAATCACACTCTCTTTCACCGTTCCTTCTTTCCATCTCCTCAGCCACAATATTTTGTGTTTCTGCGTAGGACGAAAGTGCACTGCGGGGCTTCGATTGGGAAGGGGAAGAGGGATGGGAACGTTTAGATTACGGTAGTCCGGATGATCACACAAAGAGAGTGCCCTGAGGGTCAGGAGGACAGGGTGAGAGACTGTGTGGAATGAAGAGAGCAAGTAGGGGGGAACTCCACTCTTTCAGTGAGCGGAAAAGGACTCGTGTACTTGTGGCTGTGAGAGAAAGAGGAAGGGGAATGGGGAACGGAACAACGATTGAGCGGTTGAAGGGAAGGGAGAAGAAAACAGGGTGAATGGAGCACCAAGAGGGGATCGGGATACTGTAGAATCGGTTTCGTTGTAGGATACGGTAGTTGGATTACGGTATTCAATTCATCTCAGGGGACTCCAACATCGATCCCGTCGGCATGGAGAGTGACGGATCACCCACTTCTTCCACCTGCACTCAGGTAATCGATAATTACCATTTGTGGTTACGGTAGAGTTCGCTTCAACACCTGATTATGACGCTACCGTATGCCCGATGATTTCGAAATGTGTCGTCCAATCATAGTGCGAGTAGTCATATTCCGACGCGTCTCTCTCACATATTCTTCCTTACTTGTTTCTCTCGCGCCCTTCTCATCTTTCCTCCCACTCGACTACGGTAGCAGGCATCAACCTCTTCAGTCTGCACGCTCTCTCAGTGGCTAGAGAAAAGCGAAAGAGCATGGGGATTGGAGAGAGCATACATCGGTAACAAGCTGCCTGGTGAGAAGCGGGCTCTTGCTTGCTCGTGGTCTCTAATAGGGCAGCGAAAGCTGACAAGCTTCACCTAGGGTGGGAGTGAGTCTCGCTACTTCTTTCTCCTCCCACCCCTCTCATAAGTCATCCTTCCCTCCCAAGTTTCTCGATCAGAAGCTTCCGCCTTTTTCGCGTCGTATTCCGTGCGTATTTCAGATATCCTGGGAAGGTTGGGGAGGGATCGTGAGAGAGAGAAAGACCAATGTGATCGGGGATCGTTTCTCGTGAGGTGTAAGAGAGAGAAGGCGTAGCAACATCTGGAATCGGGCTCGTTTCTCTCTCGGGGATTGAAAGAGGAAAGAACACTACGACCACGTTGTGTTGCATACGCTTCTATTCCCTGAGAGAGATGAGAGATCACTCGAAACGGAGAGAGTTGTTTGCAGCAATGTTCTGAATTGCCTCTCTCTCGTGAGCTTGCGCATTCATGAGAAGAGAGCGGGGGACTGAATGGATTTAGGGGATCCGGGAGAAGAAGTCGAAGCAATGTTCTCCGTCTCTCTTCATTCTGCCTTATCTCTCCTCTTCTCTTACCGGAAAGAAACAATTCTGAATGGGAAGACCAAGGAACATTGTCGAGAACAGCCTTTCCCATCTTCTTCTCTTGGATTCTGGGAAGAAAGGAAGCGGATTCGGGGGCGAATTAGGGACGCATGCAGCAGCTTTATCTGAAAGAGACACGCACAGTGAATGTTGTTCCAGAGTAGTCCAGCTCTCTTCGTTTTGCATCTTCTCTCTATGGTCAGACTAAGCCCTAGTTTCTGCGAAATTCAGATAGTGAATGCATAGTTGTTCGCGGCATTCATAGGACGTTTCCAAATAAGGAAGGGACCGGCATTCTAATGAGAATTCCTTTTCCTTATTAGAAACACTTCTGCTCGTGATGGACGGGGTTAAAAGGGCACTAATGAAACTTCCGTCCTAATGAAATGCAAAGTGTGTGAGTGAAAAGGGCAAATCCGTGGCGCTAAATCCTGGATTCGCAGGAATAACTTTACTCTTTTCAGTCACCCGCTGACGTCTTGGCCTTTGCTGCTGCCCAGATTCCGGTGAGTACTATAACTCATTGATACCGTAGTTTTCAATGTTGTTCGATCGCTGACTGATTTATTATTTGCAGGCAATGCCCCATCCGAACGGTGTTCACGAGCGCAAGCCCAGGGTAAGTTTGAGCAGGGGCAATTCGTGGAAAAGGGCTTCAATTCTATCCAATTCGATATCATCATCATCATCATCATTCGGAGTAGAGGAGAGGGGGCTCTAAGTGCATTCCTCCTTCTCCTTCCCCCTTTCCATCGGACTCCTCTTCCCCTTGCCCAGCATACACACACACTGCTGCTCATTCAATTATAGGGAAGAGAAGGGGCGAAAAGAGAGCGGGAGGAGGAGTGGGAATGGATAGAGAGAGAGAGCTGGAGATGAACTATAGTGGAGAGAGAGGAGCTCCTGTGTATATGGAAATGAAGTTGAGAGGAAGAGTGGGGCCTCCAAAGTGCATCATTATTATACTAGCTGATGCACTATTTCGAACGATGATGATTCATACAGTTGTTGGGAAATTTCCAGAATATAATCAGTTGCTGATTCAGATGGGATACTGTAGTAGAGTAGCTACCGTAATCTAACCTAATATCAATTCAGAAGCAGATCTCTGATGACTACGTGAAGCTGATTCGTCAACAGCACGAGCTGAGTGGAAAGAACATCTCGGACATCCAGATTCCCGTTCCCGAGGCACTCGAATGCGATCCCTGTAAGGATTTGACCCCATTTCACTCCCACTCTCTCACTTTTGCACGCTATTTCGCCTTCATCTATTTTGGACTCCACTCGAGAATAATATTTGTCGTTTCTCGCATGAGTGAGTCTAGAGTTCCTCATGTTCTTCCGATAACATCGGGAGTCATTCCTCTAAGTCCTCTTCCCTTCTCTCATTCCTGATCTCTCTCTATCCTCCTCCGCCTTTTGAGTCTCCCTCCCGTTATGCAAATAGCCTACTGGAGGGAAACACAAAGTGGCAGCTTGACAAATCACTGTTCTCTACTCGCTCTATAGTAGGAGAACGAGAAGAAGTAGTGGGAGGCCAGAGTTTAGGGACTTCTTTTCCCCCACAGAAAGAAGCTGTTCCCATGACACGAAATCTGATCGTTTGGGCTCGAAAACCATCGAAACGTGTCTCGTGAAATGAGGTTTCTGTCTCATTTCGAACAGGTCTCGAAATAGAATCAGCTGACTGAATTGCATCCAAGTAGGAAGTGTTTCACGAGACTAGTCTACCCCTATATTTAGCACTTTCTCCCGTCATGCGACCCTGTTGATCTAATTGGAGTGGAGAGGAGGAGGGGGCAGAGGCCTTCTGGAATGTTCCTCTCCTCTTTTCTTCTCTCGCTTCTTCTCTGCCTCAAACATCTATTGGCAGTCCGAGTAGTCATGTGTCGGAGCAGAGGAGGAGAGAGAGAAGGAGTGGGAAGAGAAGAGAGAGGAAGAGGGCACAACGCTGAAACGTCTCGCGACGACTGAATTATTCACTCGTGTTCAGAAGGGGAGAGAGGGAGAGAAAGAGTGGAGGAAGAGGAAGTAGAGACAGAGAAGGAAGTAGGAGAACAGATTAACTCAATGACGAGAAAGAGAGGGAGGGCGCATGATGTCGTGATGAGGAAACATGTTGAGACATTTCCGGAACACTCCGGAACCATTCTGTCTGAGGACCGACCACTCACCATAAAGTCAGAATGAGGAATGAGTAATGACATTTCAGCATTCGTCGCTACTCCTGAGAAGCAGATTGTCGAGCAGATCATCCAGTCGAAGAAGTTCGATGAGCTCAGCCCTAAGGTAAGAGAAGAAGATGCTGGATGAAGACTACAGAAAAAAAAAGCAATTTGTGTAGAACATTTGCAAGAATTCCATCGTTGTCCGTCCCCTAACCGCTAATATTAAGATGACACTCCAGGATGTGCAAGAGGCGACCACTCAACTCTGCAAGAAGCTCGCTGAGAAGAGAGTGTTCGGCCCCAGACTCATGGCTCAGACTACCGTCGCTGGTCCCAATCACTCCACCTACAACAACCTGCCAGATGAGGGCATCATCTACATCCAGCGTCAGTATTTCCTTCGTATCTCTAGATCAATTATCATTGTACTGTAGATGGCAGAACATGTACCCTTCAATCTCGCATATTCCTTCACTTAGTATGACCTGTCAGTTGTGTTTAGTTAAGAGCATTCGTCATTCCTCAGCACTCTTTCCAATTATGGCCTTTCTGCAAAAAAGGGGAGAAATTTGATCTCAGTCTGAGCTCTTCTCATCCTTCCTGGCAAGCAGCGTGCAACTTACGAATGGCGTCAATTTTCACGCGCTTTCTCAACAAACAGCTTCTCCGAAATAGTACTATTCCGAGAGGAAATGATTGGGGGAAACTTCCTGAGGCACTTATGCGTCTGGCCTTTCTGGTCGCATGACAGGAAGCTTCCGGGAGCAAATATCGGAACACCTCCCACATTCCGTCGCGTGACCTTTCATCGAAAGGCGTTGAGAAACCCGATCTTAGTCTGGAAGTCTCTCCCTCTTCCTGAATACGCACTTCCTGAGAGAAAGTTGGATGATTTGGCTTCCTAGACTGGACGTCACGAATTTATCATTAGGATTCCTCCGTAGATCATAAGTCGTAAACTTCCTTGACCTAGTTGGGGGATTAACCAAATGGATTACTGTAGTCAGCAATTAATCAATATCATCAATCAATAATTGACTTCAGACGTCTGCCGAACGGTGCTCAAGGACAAGCTGAAGAACGAGGAGGAGTTCTGGGATGTGTTCAGAGAGGTGATTACCGTACCCTACTATGCTACAGTATCCAACCGTACCCTCCTAGTATCTGGTATACAGTAGCCAGCCCATCCTCATGCATCGAGCAGGAAGAAAAAGCGGTCGCCTCTCCCCTAGATAATTGTCCATCCATAATTGGCTTCATTGTGAAACACAGGGGAGAAGCTGAGTAATGAAGGCTTCATGTTTCATCATGAGTAAGGGAAAGGGCAACATCGGCAGTGGTGTTTAGTAAGGGATCGAAGATCAAATACATACTTCGTTGTTTTAGGGCTAGTGTTGTAACAGTAGATGATTAATTTTCATGTTACTTCTCATAGGAGATCAACGATTAATTTGGAGAGATCAAAGATCAATTATCAATTACAGGCAATGCGCAAGCTCGCTGCTCGCTGCAGACGCGTGAGACACGCCAAGAAGACCAAGAGCATGAAGGTACTGTATTGGCTACAGTACCCGATAGTACTACCGAACTCTACCGTAACCTAACCTTTCCAGGAGAACGGCATGACGCCTCTGATCGAGAGCCAGACCCTCAACGCGCTCTCCTTCCTCGCGGGAGGCAACACCGAGCAGTGGCTCGAGAACGTCAAGGTACGGTAGCCTACAGTCCCCAATCATGCCTCTGCCGTACCCCTACAGTAACCTACAGTAGTAAAACCTACCGCATTCCAGAAGAACGTGGCCAAGCACGAGGACGGTATGTCTCCTCCCTCATCTCTGGCTGCCGCTCTCTTCACGCAGTCAGTTGCCGTGAAGAGCGAGAGCCCTGAGGAGCCAGTGACGTCCACTTCCACTATCGTTGATCAGCTCGTTCCCAATATGAAGATGGAGGACATCGCCGAGTGGGTCAAGAACCAGGTACTAACCGCTGCCCAGTAGTCTAACCGTAGAGCTTCGCCAGCTTCAGATACGCAAATTACAGTAACCTTACACTTCTCAGTTCCAGATGAACAACGCGGCGGCCACCTCTCCCGTCCATCCTCTCCACAACGAGATCAGTGCTACACTCGCGAAGGCCATGCCTGGTCTCACACACGTCTTCCAAGGCGCATCTGCTTAGATCCCCTCCCGTATCACCCCCATCTCGGTTGACTTCACCCCATCTAGCTACCGTAGTGCAATGCAACACATCTCAACCTCACCAACCCGGCCCGTCTTAGAGTCTCCTACTGTAGCAGAAAGATATCGATCGGAGCTGTCACATCTTTTGACCCTCTTCGTGCTCCCCATCGATAGCTGTCCTGATGCAAGTAGGAAGACTCCTGCTCCCAGTGCACCCGCTTCCAAACCAGTTCATTCTCCTTCACAGATTCTTTCAATTCGTCGCACCCTCCGGTTTTCCGTAGATTCCCCTTATCTTCCGCTTCCCCTGTGTCATCCGAACACTTTCACCGCTTTCTATCTGCCTTCCACCATCCCAGTTCTCCATTCACCCCGACCGGAAACTGTCTCCACTACTCGATCATACACCGCTCCCTGTGACCCGCGGTGGCCCACCACCGTAACCCGCCCCCCCCCCCTTATGTACAGTTTGATTATACTTGTTTTTATCGATTCGTAGTAGGATGTGGAGTGTTAGTGCAGGATCTATCTCCCCCCATACCATCCGATGGATTCCTCACTCCACTCCACACGCTAGCCTTCCCCTCAGTCTGTTATCGTGCCCCCATTCAGAAGATGATTCTAGAACAGTAACTGACATTCTTATTCCACCTCAGGAAGCGAAGTCTTACCCAATCCTCATTCAGTTCCCTCCATTTCTCAGTATCGCTTATGTACACGATTTGCCTGTTATCTCACGAGGGAACGGCGTTTGTTTTAGCCCGTGCAGAGCCGTTCCCGATTCCATTTATTGTGTCCTGTTAACCCCTTCCCACTCTTCGTCCAGAGCCTCACAACTTCTGCCAAATCTTCCCAGAACCTATGCCACAATACGCCTTTTCAACTCAAACCACCAGCCTGTTATCTCATCTATCTCTCATCTCTTAGGAGTCCCTCGAATCACAATCACCCACTCTAACTACCTCAGGACAGAGGCTCTGGACAGATGTTACTGTACTGAGACTGCATACGATTCATCCAGGTTATTCGCAGCTCCTCCATATGCCACGCCCCCTCCGATATACCTCAGAATAGTATGAGATCAGTCAGTGAATCCTCCTCAATCATCTCTCCAGTAGTCCTCTTCGTCCCTTTCCCGCAGTTCATTCTACCCATCCTTCCTCGTATCTCGACACTCGTGAAAGAGCACTCATATGACACGCCCCCCGCCTCATATACCTCGAACAAATCTCCTCCCTATATTCTATCGTTGTTTTCAAATCACTTCCCCCACTCTAAGCCCCTCGCTCTTCCTTATGCCAGATTAACCTTTTCGTGTACAAATATGTTTCGAACACTCTCAATGTTTTGTTGTCATATAACCAATATTCACCCTTTCTCTCTGCTCGATCTAACCATCACTGATTTCATCATCCTTGTGTCACTGTGAAACTACTATTATTCTTGAGTATCCCTCTCTCACTTCTCACCCTGATCAATTGCTCCAATATTTCCCAGATATCTTTCCATCCCACCCAATCCGCCAAATATTATGTAACTAGCCCAGCTCCGTTTTAGTTGTCGTCCATTGACCTCTATCGTCTAGCGCGTCATCTTTTCTTCTCCACTGTAGGCTTCCCCGAATAGTTCGAGATCATTTCCCATTCTATCCCATCACTTTCACTATCACCCAGAATCTAATAACGCCCTACTGTCCCCTATCCCCTCATACTGCCCCTAATAAGAGCGCCATTCAGAGTTGTATCACAGAATTATGTCCCCGATTCCCGCTAATAATTTATTGTAGCTGTAGGAGGTTCATTAGCAGATTGTCGACATATTATTCTGGTTTGTAAGTAGAAAAGTGTTATGGATTCGTCGAATATCCCCGATTCGACGATCAGATGTGAAATGATTCTCTCCCGTAGATGAGGTCAATAGATACAGACGCTATTCGTGTGCTTCCCTTAATCTCTCGATTCGACTCCCCTTTCCCAACTCCTATCCACTGTGATTCGATTCCCCCTAACCTCACACGCGACAACCCTTATCCATCCTTTCCCTCCATATATCCATAGATCAACCTATTCCTCAGTCCGTAAACCATAACAGAGGCTCAACTTGTACTCCCCCAATCCATTTGCCCTATCGATTCTCTTCCTCTTATAAGACGATTCGCTTGTATTCCCGATCATTGCCTATTCTAAGAATGTGTATCCTACTGAAGCAGATGATTACCTTCCCCGTCCCGCAAAGTCGCCTTCTCTTTCCTTCCCCATGTGCACAAGTTACCAGGCTTACTCTCACGCTTTGTCTCAGGAACTAAAATGTCTAAATGTTCTCTTTTCTCGCTTTCCCGCTCAGGATTTGTCATCCACTCAGAACCTAGGCGCCATCCCACTCACAACTTCAGTGTTTCTGCCTCGTTCCCAGGTTCCCTCCCGCTCTCAGTAGGATCCCGCCCCCGCTCTCAGTTCGCAATGATTGTTTATTATGTACTGATATTTATATGCGCCCAATTGCTCGTTACATCCTTGTAGTTGGCCTAACTAGTATTCCTTCCCTGCCTGCCCCCACTTAATCTGTATATTCCCGAGACTAGCTGAATCAGAGCACTCTAACCAAGCCATTACTCTCTCAAACACTCTCACAACTGATCACCTCAAAGCCCTGAACTCAGTATGATAATCAGTCGTATCCCCCTTCCCTTCTGTCTCAGATTCATTCGTCTCTCTTACTTATTCGTCGCCTTTGTACAAGAAATAAAAAGCTATCAGAAAGAATTGTTCGTGTTTAATCGCATATTATCACACGCCACTCATGAAAGCATGGGGAAAAAGGGATCTACAAAGTACTCTCAATGATACAACTGTTATCATGGGAGCTACAAGAGCTGGAACGCGTTTGAAGCACACATTTGCACACTCCATCTTTGGTGACCAGCTAGATGATAAGATACACTCGATCTCACCAAACGTGCATACACGAAGAATATTGATTCTCCTAAATACTCTATCTTTTTCAATGAAACCCTAAGTGACAAGATAAGTCCCAATTGTACATATTTGTGTTTTATTTGTTATAGTTTAGGTATCCTTATAGGTAGCATTTCCCTTTCCTTTTCACAGTTCTCAATTACATCACAGAGTGAACACTGCGTTGAACGGAGTGTGCAACTTCCCACGTTCGGACACGAGAGTGGCACAATCTTAGCAGGGTCCGCGCGATCCCTCTATCGATCTCGATGGTACCACGCGCGATCCCTGCCAAGGGTAGACTCGACTCGTATTGTAGCGTAGTTTGTGACTGAATGAACCTACGAGAGAGAGAGAGGAGACACATAAGGAAAGACGAGAGACAACGCAATAATGAGAGAGTGATAGTGACCTGAGAGAGGGGAGGAACTGTTATTCCCTCTCCCTCTCCCTCTCACTCTCATTCCCATCTTGGTACCTTGTAGTCTATTCTCTCTCAGGGTGCGCGTCTCTCTCAGCTCATTTTGGTGTGTGACAGAACCATCGATTGGTCGACTCTTCCTTGTTCCGCTTGTTAACCCGTTCCTAATCAATCGATTGTAGATCAGAAATGGCTCTTCGCTTCGACAACAAGGTCGCTATCGTCACTGGCGCCGGCGGAGGACTCGGAAGAACCTACGCTATCGAGTTGGCCAAGAGAGGATGCAAGGTTGTTGGTGAGTCTCTTTTCAATTTCAAATCACTTTTAGCTACAATAGTCAAAGCAATTCTGCTGCTTTTGAACGGTTTTAGGAGTGAAAAGCTTGGAAAATTAATCAATAATCTTTTCCTTCTAGTCAACGACCTCGGAGGGGACCGTCACGGATCCGCTGGATCAACCTCGATGGCCGATAAGGTACGGTATTATAGATCGAGTCGAGAATTATCGATTTTTATATGATTGTTGATTGGCTCCAGAATTATCGATTGCTTCTCAGGTCGTCGGCGAGATCAAAGCAGCTGGAGGACAGGCAGTTGCCAACTACAACAGTGTCGAGGATGGAGACAAGATCGTCAAGACTGCCATCGATACTTGGGGAAGAATCGGTTCGTTTTCTAATCAATAGTCTCTGATAGGAGATCGATATATCAAGCTATCATCTCTCTCTCGACTCCCTCCTCACATGAAGAGAATGAGATAGTAGAATGGGAGAGAGAGAGAGAGAGAGTATTCTGAATCTTATTCCTTAATCCTGATAAGAGTTGATATGGTGCATTTCAGACATCGTCATTAACAATGCCGGCATCCTCCGTGATACTTCCTTCGTCAACATGAAGGAAGTCGACTGGGGTGAGGATTTAGAGTCTTTGATCTCGCCGACACCCTCGATCAATCAATAATCCCGTCACCATTCCAGATCTCATCTTCAAGGTCCACGTCAAGGGAGCTTATTCTGTCACCAAGGTGAGAAGAGACCTGGGGGACAGGAAGATGAGAGAAGGGAGGAAGGAAATGAGTGTGGGTGCGGAGACAATAGCGTCTAAACCATTTAGGAATCAGGAGTTGAAACGCTCGAATGACGAAGCGAGAATATAGTTGAGGGATCTAAGTAGAGAATAGTCATAGATGATCACACAAATACTAATCAATAATCTCTCAGGCTGCGTGGCCCTACATGCGTGACCAGAAGTACGGTCGCATCGTCGTCACTTCGTCCAATGCCGCTGTCTATGGTAACTTCGGCCAGGTCAACTACTCGGCTGGTAAGTTGTGTCCATGCCCTGGGCATTCTGCTACGGTATTCATGCTAATGGTGATCAATTCCAGCGAAGCACGCCCTCATCGGCTTCTCCAACTCTCTCGCCCTCGAGGGAGCCAAGTACAACATCATCTCCAACGCTGTCATCCCCACTGCCGGATCCAGACTGACCCAGACTGTGATGCCTGAGGTGTGCAATGAGTTCATGCCTGAATAAGTTTCACCGAATAGTTCCAAATAATTTAACCCATTTTCCAGTTCATGGTCGATGCTCTCAAGCCCGAGTACGTGACTCCTCTCGTGTGCTATATGGTCCACGACAGCTTCAAGGACTCTGGAAAGCTTTTCGAGGCCGGCGCTCAGTGGTACGGAGCTCGTAAGTGATTTCGTCATAGATCTCTAAATTTTGCTATTTTTTTATATTTATCCCTGCAGTTTTATGTACAGTTGAACTCTTGATCATAGTATCGATCAGCCCGAGTAGTGTACCTTCCACGCGTTGATACCCTCTCCAATTGCTTGCAGTCTCTCTTATCACTCAGCCCATTCCACATAAACAGCCATGTGTAGTGTGCGATAACGTGCATCTCTCCTCCTCATTGATACACACAATGATGTCAACGAAAGTGCATTGTGCCATGGCACAGCGAGGATCGAGTGATACTACGAGCTTTGATCTGATAGGGTGAATAACAGTGCCCAGAGATTCTTGATAAAAGCAGATCAATGATCTCCTGAGCATTCCGGACATTTATTAATAGTAAAAAATATAATATCGAATAACTAATTATTTAAAATTAATATTTTCAGTGCAGTACTACAGAGGCGAGGGCAAGGTGCTCCAGAATGCGACTGTCGAGACCAGTGAGTTTGCCACTTTTTAGCTCCCTTCTATAGCTCCCTTCCAATTTCCAAACAATAAAACATCAATAATTGCAGTCCACGACAACTGGAAGGCCGTCTCCAGCTTCGACAAGCCCAAGCACGTAGCCAGCATTGCAGGTGTGTAATCTGAGAAGATGCTCACGCGGTTGCTCATGCTTATTGCAAGCAGCATACGTACCTGTCGGAATGAATAGCCCTAGTGAAACATAACCAGGGATCTACTAAAAACAATTTTTTCAGAGCAAAGCGCGATGCTCATGGACATGCTCGGCTCTCTTGAGGCCGAGAAGCCCTCTGGAGGAGCATCGGGAGGAGCTGCAGCTGGCGGATCCGGAGGATTCCCCTCCAACATCCAGAGCTCAGCTCTCTTCCAGGTAATGAGACTCCGTCGATTCAATCACTGCCCAGTCAGCTTCGTTTTGGACATGAACGTCTGAAACATATTCTACAACTATTGACTGATTTCGTTCAGGAAATCGCCGACGGCATCAAGGCGGATCCCTCATCGGTGGCCAAGATCAAGAACACCTTCACCTACATCATCACTGACAACGCTGGAAAGGAACTCGGCAAATTCAGTGAGTTGCATCGTTTTAAATTTATTTTTAAATAGATTCTGAAACGATCAAGTTCGTAATTAGATAATTCCAGCCCTCGACTTCAAGTCCGCCACTCCCTCCGTCTACCTCGGTGACTGCAAGAACGGCAATGCCGCTGTCACTGTGACCGTCTCTGATCAGGTACTTAGTCGATCATCCGCAAATGAGCAAAGTGATTAGTAATTACGTCATTCAGGTGTTCATGGACCTCGCTGCCGGCAAGGAGAACCCTCAGAAGGCATTCATGTCTGGAAAGATCAAGGTATGCGTTCAAGTTACAACTCACAATTTCACCTTTTTGGTCTCATTTCTAAACAAATGTACTTACTATTGCACCCACTCTCATGAAACATAACATAAAACTTATTCAAATAAATTGCAGGCGAAAGGCAACATCATGCTGCTCCAGAAGCTCCAAACGATCCTCGACCAGAAGAAAAAGTCGAAGATCTAAAGAACCCCAATCCTCTCTCTACCCGACCATTCCGACCTCTAGACCTCTCTGTACCATATCGAAATTCCATCTGTAAATGCGGTTAGCTTTAGCCTACTAATGATAAAGTATTCAATGCATATGATTAATAAAGCTGTGCATTGAAATGAGAAAGAAGAAAGATCGTATCTTTATTGATACAATGAAAGCATTACAGCATACCAGATATCTCTGAATCATATCAACATACAATACAGAAGATGGTTGTTTGATGTCTGTCGACTATCACTGTTTCACACTTTCACGCAATTATAATTAAAATATGGGTAATTTCACAAAAGTTCAAAACAACTACAAAAAGAACAATCAGGAAGGTACGACCAATCTATTGAAACAATGCTCCAACCAGCAACGACCCACAGTTTGTGCATGCACTTGCAATGAAAACATTCTCTATCTCTTTTTCACTGATTACGAGAACAAATGTTGCATATCAGGGTTGTGCGGAAAATGCCTACCGGAAAAAAATCGGAAAATTCGAAAAAGTTCCATGTTGATTTTTAAGACTTTTTTCGCGCAAATTCTCAAAAATCTTCTTTATTTGCTGTATTTAAACCTGGCTGAAACATGTAAAATCAAAAATTTAGAAAACCCCTATTAATCTCGTTATTGTTTTGAAAATTTCGTCTATTCAAGACCACATTTTTTACATCGGAAATCTCTAAAAAGCTCAGAATATCTAGTGTAAATCATCGGAAATTTTCCGATGATTTTCGAAAAATTTTCCGCACAACCCTGTTGCACATGCACTTGCGAATATAGAACTGGCGCATTTTTTGGTTGATGGCCGCTCGTTTCTACTGCCATTTCTCCGTACTCCGTAGTCTAATCATCGGCCTCTTCTTATAAGGAGAACTCACTGATCAGTTTAGTATACTGTTGACCATGCTGTTCCCATTGTGCATTAGTCATCTGTTGTTCCATCGTTCTTTTACTTTTAGTGATGTCTCTTCGCTTCGACGATCGCGTCGCAATCGTTACTGGAGCAGGAGGAGGGCTGGGAAGATCGTATGCTCTGGAATTGGCCAAGCGAGGATGCAAAGTCGTCGGTACGAGCATTTCCCGTGATGCGTGTTATCGCAGTTTTACCAAATTTCCCTGTCAATGAATATCATATCAATTTCAGTGAACGATCTCGGAGGAGATATACGCGGTTCACCCACCGGTTCAACGTCAATGGCTGATAAGGTCCTGCTAATTCCTTTCCCTCATCAATTTCACATTCGAACAGTTCAGGTCGTCGGCGAGATCAAAGCAGCCGGAGGACAGGCCGTTGCCAACTACAACAGTGTCGAGGATGGAGACAAGATCGTCAAGACTGCTATCGATACTTGGGGAAGAATCGGTTTGTGATCGTGTTTGAAATAGTCGAGCTCCTGAGCATTCAGTTAGCTAAAATTGAGTATTTCCAGATATCGTAATCAACAATGCTGGAATCGTTCGCAATATCTCCTTCCTCAATATGAAGGAAATTGATTGGGGTTCGTGAAGCACATTTGTATCATCAAGAGATCAGCGAACTGAATTGACGCGTCTTTTGCAGATCTGATCTTCAAGGTTCACGTCAAGGGAGCTTATGCAGTTACTAAGGTAATAAATTATATTAAACCAGGCTGTAATCGATTGATAAACGCAGTAATTAGCAGTAATTATGTTCAGGCTGCTTGGCCCTACATGCGTGATCAGAAGTACGGTCGAATCATCGTCACTTCATCGAATGTAGCTGTGTATGGCAACTTCGGGCATGTAAACTACTCGGCAGGTATCAATTCCTGATTGTGGATTCGATACCTAATATTTTCCAGCTAAACATGCTCTGATCGGCTTCTCAAACTCACTCGCTCTTGAGGGAGCCAGGAGCAACATAATTTCGAATACAATCATTCCGACGGCAGGAACGAGATTCACAAAGACCATTATGGATGATGTGAGTAAGATGTTCACGTAAAGTAGAACTCCTTATATATGATTCCTAATTCAAGCAAATGGTCGAAGCATTCAAACCCGAGTATGTCACTCCCCTCGCTCTCTACATGGTTCATGATTCCTTCAAGGAGTCTGGTCAAGTATATGAAGCCGGCGCGCAGTGGTATGGAACTCGTGAGTTTGTTCAATGTTTGAGAACAACTAATTCGTTCCTGCCCCTTGTGCATAATTACCTCTTATCAACATAACGTCTATTTGATAGGAATACTAGTAAGATAACACACCAGAGGTTGCACAACGACCTTTTCTGCGCAAAACATACAATGGCACAGCGAGACCACTTTTTCACCACCAATAAACACCACCAATAAACATTTTTCAGTCAAATACTACCTCAGTGGAGGAAAGGTGGTGAAAGATGCGACAGTTGAGAGCAGTGAGTCATTCACCTCTTATTGTTCATCGAAATCAATATAAATTGAATAACTTCACAGTCCGCGAAAACTGGGGTGGAATTACAAACATGGAAAAGGCAAGACACTGTACCAGTAATGAAGGTGAGATACTACAAATGAGTCGAACTTCTTCATCCTGTGAATGCGTTTCAGAGCGACACACTCAACTACTGGCGTCGATGAATCTCTCCGGCTCGTTTGGACCTCAGAAATCATCATCTGCGAACTCAGATTCGGCCTCCGCATTTCCTTCGACCATCCAAAGCTCAGCGATATTCAAGGTCTGGCGTTGTGAATAATCGGTTTCATCAGTGATTACCTGCTCTCATTCAGGAAATAGACAATCTGATCAAGAAAGACCCCGGGGCCTTCAGCAAGCTCAAGCAGACGTTCACCTACGTGATTCTTGACGATACAGCGAAGCTACTGGGAAAGTACAGTGAGTAGTCTGAACTTTGAACTTTGACCTCTGAACTTTGACACTCGTCTAACTTCTTCCATTCCAGCCATTGATCTCCGCTCCTCTTTTCCTTGTGTCTACTTTGGAGATCGGAAGGACGGCGATGCGGATGTGACTGCTACAGTCAGAGATCAGGTGTGCCCCAGACTTGACCGAATGATTTAGTGAGAAGTTTCTAAGTTTTAGAGTTGCTGTTTGTTATTGACTCTCATTTTCTACTTTAGACCTTCGTGGATCTCGCAGAAGGCAAGGAGGAGATAAAGCTTGCTATTATGGCAGGAAAGATCAAGGTGTCCCCACTCCGTTCCTACTTGTTTCAATAAGCAAATTGTAGGTGAAGGGACCGGCCATGCGCTTGCGAGATCTGCATGTGATCATTGATGAGAAGAAGAAGAAGGCTAAGATTTGAATGAATCCGCTCAACCTCGATACATTCGATTCCTACTCCTTACTGAGCGATCATTTCCAATAGAATCGTGAATCATTCCCTAAGAAATAAAGTAGCAGTTTTGAATCTAATCGATCGCTAATAATGGAAAGTGCAACGTTTATCATGGAAAGTGGTTATATATGAGTTAGTTAACACAACAATTCAAAACAACTACACAAAAGGACAATCAGGAAGGTAAGCAAGCTGTCGAAACAAAGCTAACCTCCATCCATCAACGGCCGGCTGCTCACAGTTTGCGTAAACGCATGCAATGAACACATTCTCCATCACTTCTTAACTGATTACGAGAACAAATGTTGCACATGCACTTGCGAATATAGACCCGGCACACGCGTTTCCACTGTCATATCTCCGTACTCCGTAGTCTAACCTTCGACTTCTTCTTATAAGGAGCACCCACTGTTCAGTATTCTTTCAGTTAGTTTATATACCATGTTGTTCGCATTATGCAATAGTCTTGTTCCCTTGTTCCTTGTTCCCCTTGTTCCGTCGTTCCTTTAATTTTAGGTCAGTTATGTCTCTCCGCTTCGACAATCGCGTCGCAATCGTTACTGGAGCGGGAGGAGGACTGGGAAGAACGTACGCTCTGGAGTTGGCCAAGCGAGGATGCAAGGTTGTTGGTAGGTTTATTTCCCATAGTTCATGACGCAGATCAAATTTGAAACCTGTACATTTTCAGTGAACGATCTCGGAGGAGATGGACACGGTTCACCCACGGGATCAACTTCAATGGCTGATAAGGTAGAGTATTTGATTCTGATCAATAAATTCCAGAATGCTCTAAGAGTTCTGTCACAGGTCGTCGGCGAGATCAAAGCTGCCGGAGGTCAGGCCGTTGCCAACTACAACAGTGTCGAGTATGGAGACAAGATTGTGAAGACTGCCATCGATACTTGGGGACGAATCGGTTAGCGCCATTATTTGAACTACTCAAATTGATGAATGCTGATTATGTTCAGATATCGTAATTAACAATGCTGGAATCCTTCGCGATATCTCTTTCATCAACATGAAGGAAGTTGATTGGGGTTCGTGAAACACATGCATCTCATTGTGAGATCAGTTAGCTAAATAGAAGCTTTGCAGATCTGATCTTCAAGGTTCACGTCAAGGGAGCATACGCGGTTACTAAGGTGGGAGAACGATATCAAATGAATATCGGATAATTCCCTCTCATTTTAGGCGGCCTGGCCTTACATGCGTGATCAGAAGTACGGTCGAATCATTGTCACTTCTTCGAATGCAGCTGTGTATGGCAACTTCGGACAAGTTAACTACTCTGCCGGTACGTCTCTCTTTTTTACGGAATTCGATCTTCACCAAATCTTGATTCAGCGAAGCATGCTCTGATCGGTTTATCGAATTCACTCGCACTTGAGGGTGCCAAAAGCAATATTATTTCGAATACGCTCATTCCAACCGCTGGTTCTCGACTAACCAAGACGATTATGAACGATGTATGTAGAAATCACTGGTTTCCATTAATACTTGATACTGTTCCAGCAAATGGTGGAGGCGCTCAAACCCGAGTATGTCACTCCTCTCGCTCTCTACATGGTTCATGACTCATTCAAGGAGTCGGGTCAAGTGTACGAAGCCGGGGCGCAGTGGTATGGAGCTCGTGAGTCACTTCAATATTTGAGCATTGGTACATGGTTCTTTGGAATGAACATCATGATCTCTTATCAAATCGACGATTGTTTGGACAAAAAACTAGAGAGAGAACACAACAAAAGGTGTACAACGACCTTTACTGTACAAAACATACAACGACACAGCGACACCCCATTATCTTTCCTTAGAGTGCACATTATGCAAAGATGAATATGAGACTAATAAATAATTTTTTTCAGTGAAATACTACCTTAGCGAAGGAAAGGTGGTAAAAGATGCGACAGTGGAAAGCAGTGAGTCAAACTTCTATATTGTTGAACATGAAAACAAAATGCACTTCAGTCCGCGATAACTGGAGCGGTATCGCAAACATGGAAAAGGCAAGGCACATCACCAGTTCTCAAGGTGAGTTACTAAATCTAGTAAAAAAAATAAGGAAATTTACAGCAAATCTGATTCCAGAACGATTCGCTCAACTACTGGCGTCGATGAACCTCTCCGGCTCGTTTGGACCTCAGAAATCGTCATCTGCAAACTCAGAATCGACTCCCGCCTTCCCTACGTCCATCCAGAGCTCCGCGATATTCCAGGTTCGGTGTTGTGAATAATCAGGGACACTATTCTCATTCAGGAAATAGACAGTCTGGTCAAGAAAGACCCTGGGGCCTTCAGCAAGCTCAAGCAGACGTTCACCTATGTGATCACTGACGATACAGCGAAGCTACTGGGAAAGTACAGTGAGTACTCTGATCTTTGGTTTCATTTAGCTGACACCGTATAATGCTAATATGATTCAATGCAGCCATTGATCTCCGGTCCTCTTTTCCCTGTGTCTACTTTGGTGATCGGAAGAACGGCGAAGCGGATGTGACTGCGACTGTGAGGGATCAGGTAATTCCGAAGCTAATTGCTCATGAGCGGTTTCAAAGTGTTTGAAAGTTGGCGTTGATATTCGAGTTTCATATAGAGTTTGAATATAGTCATTGGCCTAGCAGTGGGATCCAGCAGGACGCCAGTGCCTTGAGTATGCGGATACCTTTTTACCTTTTGTCTTTATACGAGTTTAAACGTCTCTCTACTTCAGGTTCTCGTGGATCTCGCCGCAGGAAAGGAGGAGTTGAAACTTGCGGTTATGGCAGGAAAGATTAAGGTATCAATGCGCTTTTTGCTTACTGGTTGCATGCAGTATTGAGAACCAATTTGTAGGTCAAGGGACCGGCCGCGCGCTTGAGAGACCTTCATGTGATCATTGATGAGAAGAAGAAGAAGGCTAAGATTTGAACGAATCCGGCCTACCTCGATGCATTTAATTCCTACACCTTACTGATGATCAGTTACTATAGAAATATAAATAATTCTCTTACAAGTACAGACGCAATCTGAATCTAATCGATCGTTTATCATGGAAAGTGGAAGAAGGTTGACAATCGAAGGGAAATGAGAAGGAAATCGATTATTTGATGGGAAGAATACTAGCTTGAGAGTAGATCAGACAGGGAAGGCAAGCGTTTGCACTCAAATAAGGGAAAGCAGGATTACGGTAGGTGACAGGAAAATAATGCTGGTTATGGTCGGCTGAGAGATACAAATGACAGTTCAGCGTCGAATACAGAAAGGGAAAATATATCGTTGGAAGATTGGTGGAACTGATTGTCGGATGGATCTGCAATGGGAATAATAGTAACCAAATTTGGCGTCCAGAACCATGTCATGCTTCTTGATAGGATGTATCATTAAAGAACTCTGCACTATTGTCAACTAGATACTCAGTCGATGAGCAGGAAGTTCAAATTCCTACTCACCTCTCTAGTATCGAGATGGGGCAGGGCAGTTCCTCAGCCCTTCCATCATTTTGTTCGTGAGAGAGTCGATGTCGTCGTGTGATCGGCCAGTCGTCGTCTTCTGTAGGGGATTCTGTTTAATTTCAGTGCCCTAGGTTGAAGATCTTTTTCTCTTAGTCTCAATCTCACAGTTTTCTCACAAATCCAGCAAGTTACGAATCAAGCTTTGAGATTGTCGTACCTGTCTGATCTCGTGAATTCTGCTCTGCTGGTTGGGATCCTTCTGGTTCAAGTGCTCGAGGTGAGTGTTCGCCTCACGCTGAGTGTTGGTCATCGCTGAAATGATAAGAACGTTAACCATCAATGGGCATCAATCCTTACTGATCCTTCTATCACTAAGATGGATAGATATCTGAAGATTGGACTAAGAAAGCAGTAGAACTCACTATCATCACGGAGTTTGCGGACGAAGTTGGTCGGGGACATGGTGCGAGTCTCGGAGACGGTCTGGGAGGAGGCACGGTACGGAGGGTAGGGAGCGTATGTCCTGCAACACTATTCAATGCAAATCCAGTTTTTTGGCCAGAAATTCAGTGAAATCTCTCTTAAACAAAAGAAATACTGACTCTCCCTGCACATTTCCTCCCTGTCTCTCCTCGATACGGGTCGTCACCTGCAATTAGTCCATTTCACACCATCATAATCTCTAAAATTTCAGCTATTTCTTGAAACTCAGATAGTACAGCTTCGGGATTCCACATCACAGATGACCGGATAGGATTATGCGACCATGCATTGCTAACCTTCTTCTTGTACGTAGCAGTGGTCATTGATCCGGGCGTGTTGTCAGCTGCCTCCATCACGGCGATGGGAGTGGTCGTAGCGTACTGGTGGATGAGCTCGCGAGGGTTGGTGATGGCGTAGCCGTGCTGGAATCAAGTCATTCATCACTATTATCGAATAGGAACCGAAAGGAGAAGAAACGAACCTGAATATCAGTGTAACGATATCCGGGATCAGAGAACATGGTGGACGCATTGGACATGCGGCCATCGGGATGGCCATGATCTGCAAAAATTTAGTTGATCTTTGATCTGTGATCTGTGATCTGTGATCTGTAATATTCCCCATCAATTACCACGATCGAAGGGCGATCCTCTGTTTCCGAGTCCGTTGTCGGGTGCTCCACGAGACGACATCGTTCCGTAGGGATCTGCAAGGGGGAAAGGAGGAAACATGGAGGAGATGGGGAGAATGAACTAAGGAACTCAGGAAGGAATCCCTGAGTAGTTAGGGAATTAGATAGAGAGAAGAGGCGATGTTAGGCAGGAGTTAGTCCAGTGATTAGAAGCATTTTGCTAACTGGTTGATCTACGATCGGTACCTTTGTCCCCGGTATTCGGGACACCATTGTTTCCCTTGTTGGCTCCCGCATCTGGACCTTGAGTGAGACATTAGGGGATGAGGGGTTACGATATTATCTTTGTTCGGAAAATTATCATGAGTCACTTATCGGACATTTACTGATTATTAGAATGAAACAGTTACTGAATCGAGAATCTTTTTTGATAGTTGGAGGAAGATACATAAGGGTAGATGGGACAGGAACGATACGACTGGTGATTGATTTACCTCCTCTGCCCGAAGCCGGAGACATCGCTCCGAGTCCTCTATCGCTTCCTGGTCCTCCCAGGTCTTTGAGTCCTGCTCCGTACTCACTGGCGGGTGCTGCTGCAATCTTATCACTCAATTCTTGATTTCGAGACTTTTTTACATTATATGACCTTTCATGTATCTCATTTTGGAGACGATTTTGAAGAAAATGAGAAAAATTCAATGGAAACCGCACATCCAGCCGTGTTCCACTCCTTGATGTACTCGTTGAGTCCGTCATGGCCGGGTTTGCCTCTCTCGACGTGAGTCAGCTGGGTGACAGTCACACGGGGAGTCAGATCGACTGGCTTTCTGAAATTTCATTTTTTTACATTCTGTTCTGTGGGAATAATTAATGAGTTGAGTATCATGCCGAATTTCCGATTTTATGGTGAGATTCTATAAAAAAGTACCTCTTGAGCTCGATTCCATCAGCGGCGACGGTTCCGTCTCCGATTGGGGAGTAGTACATGCGACGGGGCTTGGGACCAGCAGGAAGACGAGACGGGTCGGAGATGATCTGAATTTTGATTATTCTCCTTCCAAATAATAGAAGCTTGATTTTCTACACATCGTGACGGGATATCATTAGAACGGTCATAGACCAACCTCTCCACCAGCCCAAGTGTGCTTGCTCAGCTCGACTCCGCTGCCCGGTCGATCTCCGAAGCCGGAGAACTTGCTGCCGGCCTAAAATACAGATCTGGACCTGATTTCTCTGATCTTTGATCTCATGGACTCCTGAAACAACTATTTTTCGGTCATCGATAAGGGAGTAATTGTCTGATTCTTTCCATTTGGCATGTTCTCTCACGATTTTTGTCTTTCGAAATAGCAGAATATCGCGAACGGGCGAGAGAGCACGCGAAATGGAGAGAGTCGGGCGATTGCTTCGATAGACGATGAGCACCCACTCTTACGTCTTCCTCCGTCATCCTCTGTCTCGCGCCCTTGTGCGCCTCCGTCTCGAAACGATTGTAGTTGTCCTGAAAAGGATAAATATCATTGAAGTTAGATGATTTGTTCATGTCTTGCGTTAGAATAGAGCAGCGCCTGGTCTGCTGCAATTGTTGGCTCGTGATTCTAAAGCAAATATGCAGTTTAGAGGCACGATACGCTCTGTTTGTCAGCACTCCACCGTTTTCAATCACAAAACTAATAATTTTGGTTGCTCATCTTTGAATATGCCTGTTTGTGTTCATTCGCAATACTTCATCGTATCAAAACAAACGATCAATCAATAATCCCGAGAGTTTCCCTTCAGCGATTCTTTCTCTCCTACTCATTTTATCTTCTTCTGCTCCTTCTCTCTATCTATTACACCGGGCAGGCAGGAATGGGGGGAAGGGAGGGGGGAGAAGGAGGAGAGGGAGGGAAAGGGGAAGAAGAGACTCGGCATGCAGCTGTCTCTGCCTTCCCTCCATCAGGACTGCCTTCCTCTCTGACTCTCTCAAATCTCCCTGCTCTCTCGCTCTCTCTGCCCTCCTATCAGCCGCTTTTCTCAATCATTCTCTCGTGAGTGATCACCCACCCACTCACGTACCTGACGAGAGCAGAGTATCGATCGGGCAGAGTTCAAGGAGCATGTGACTAGGGGAGATTATGGTACTCAGTCAAGAAAGCATATTCCGAAAACAAAATGTATTAATCATACGCGCTGCTGTAATATTTGATGGATGCAAGACGGATGATCATGTTTCATCTGATGCAGCAGGGGTTTGCATGCAACATGAGCGATTCTGATCAATTGGATCAGTATAGTGGTGAGACACTGGTACCTGTGTGAAAGATCATCGAACAGTTGCCATTTGTGCAGCTGGTAGATCAGACCCATAAATTTTCCTCTCTGCTCTCTCTCCCCTCTCTCAACAGTGCGCAGTAAACGTCGGAGAGTGCCCTGCCCTCTCGGCAGTAATCCCCAGCCCGCAACATCCAACTCTCTCCATTTCGCACACTCTCTCGCTCTGTCTAGCAGGCGAGAGATCAGACAGGATCGAGAGAGTCAATTCCCACATCTGGACTTCGCTATCGTTGCCGCAACGCAAAAAACGCAGGAAGACGGATCGAATTAGGCGCAGAAACTACTGACCGAGCATTTTTCTCGCGCAGATACCAGATGCGCAGAGTTGCGCAATTAGGATATGACTCAGGAAGAAGATGCAAAGATTATAATCCGATATCAGCGCAGTGATATCGATCAAAGGAAGGAGTACTGCGCATTGATCTATTCAACGTTTTGAACTGACTACTGTGGAGATCATTATTGTGGAGTTCAAAAACCAGCAACTACCCTACTGTACGGTACGATAGTGAAAGAATCCGTCACAAATTTCGTCAAATTGATTTCGTAATCTAGCACCTATAAACAGCTCGCATTCAACTCTATCTGTTCTCATACTGTGTAACAGTCTACGGGATCAACAACAAATCAATAAATCAAAAAAATTTACTCACCCGTCCCTTGCTCATGGTGGAATAGGCGGGGCTCATGTTGTACTCGCGAGAGACGCTCCCGAGACTGCCGTACTGCGACATCTTCGCGTCGCGCTGCAAAAAAGATCCATAAATATCGCCCAAAGATCAAAGATCAATGTCAAGTTCCATAAATCTGATAACGCGCCGAGATGTCGCTGGAATTGAGGAAGAAAGAGAGGGACCGGCAAAAAAACTTCAATAAAATTGGAAAAAATCAATAAAATTGGAGAATAGAGATGATCTGGGAAAATCTAGAAAAATCTGGCGATTACCGACAGGGTAGATCAAAGATCTGTGGGATACGGTTAGGAGCTGAATAGAAGAGTTCAAAAATAAATTGGATGTTCAATAAATGTGCAACGCTGGAACTACAATCAAAAGAGATGAAGCAATAATGATTCGGCAGAGACACAAATTCCAACGAAGGAGTAAGAAAATTCAAAATCTGGAGGCTAACAACTCGCAAAGTGATGACCGGATATGTCAGCTAATGAAAGGCGAGCTTGTCAGTGCTAGAAAGTGCACAACGTGGGGCGGTTGACGGGGCAAAGATCTAAGAATAGCTGCGAGAGAGAAGGGAGAAGGAGAAGATCCGAGTCAGAGAAGAGACGGAGGAAGGAGGATTTGTGTGGGAGGAATGGGGGAGGAGAGGCAGAGGGAGAGAAGAGGAGAAGAGAGGGAAGGGCGGAGAAAGTGATCAGTCTCAGAGAGAAGCGACGTGAAAAGAGATGTGAGATTAGATTGGGAGGATTCCAGAAATTTCTTCATTAATCATCAGCAAAGTGAGCATAGATTTTGAGGGGTTGAAACGGTTCTCGAACGGAAAATCTGGGATACGGTAACTCACGTGACGATTGTACTGATCGGGTGAGTGGGATCTTCTGGAATGATCTTGCTGCTGATTACCAGCTCTGTTCGACTCCAAGTCTCCTCCTCCGACGAGATCCGACCAACTGACTCCCTTCCTACAATATACGAAAACAACGGTGGGTAACGGATCGAGGACTGCCTCCACTCTCTCCATTACACCCACTCTCTCGCTGATCAGACGAAGCGAGAGAGCGTGCGGATTGGAGAGAGACAGAGAGGGAGCAGATGGAATGGCGCGCCTGTTCACTGCCCTGAGGGAGGCTCTTCCCTCCTTTAGGGGTCAGGTGAGAAGATGAAATACTAGAGAGGAGGATAGAGAGGGAGCACAGTGTGATAGGCAGATCAGACGAGGAAGTCTCTTCCAATCTCTCTGATCTAAGCTGAGTCACCCCGAGGGCTGCGCTAAGTTAAGCAGAGATGGAAGGCATGAAGGGAAGAATGTCAGGAATGCCGCGCATCTGTCAATCAGAAGTCAAGAATGTGGGGAAGGCTACTTCCCGTTGAGTTCGGCTTATGACCATCTACGAAATTGTCTCTACTCGATATCTTTTAGTGATGAAAACAACGGTGAGAATAACTGAATCCCACCTCTTAAGGGTATCAGCATTGGGGCTGCTCAGCTGATTTCTGCCTCCACCCATGCTGCCGTAGTGAGTGTAGTTGTCGTCTTGTGTACGGGGGAAGGCTTAAATAGGAATGGTCTAACTCATTGGTTAGTCTCAGCAATATTAGAGATCGAGTGGAAAGAAGATACGCAGATCGTTTATTGAGAGTGAGCATGCATGAATGTGACAAGATCGCATAACTTGGATTGCCCATGAGACTGATTCTCTCCATTCCTAGTGTTCTGTCGCCTGTCTCGGGATAGAAAGAGCGCTCGCAATGAGGAAAGACATTGACACACCATGTCGAATAACGTTCCCTTCTCGGAATGATGATGGTTGTGACATGTTTTACGAGCTTCTGGTCAGCAGACAGCGCATACTTCTGTTCAGGAAATGGAAAATGGGAAGGACTACGGTGAATGAAAATGTCCCTACATTTCTCGATGTTTTCAATACAAAAGAGTCGAATTTGATGCAGACACTGTTTAAATCAAACGATTGAAACTTACTATGGCTCATCCACTCTCCTCCCGGTCCTCCGTTCATTCTCTTCTCAGGGGAGACAGAGCGAGAGTTCTGACGATTCTGAAAACAGTTCATTACTTTCATTCCCACTCATTGATTGCACAGGAAATGGATGAACATGATACTCCACTCACAGTCATTCTTCCTCTCGATCCATCATCCAAGTACTGGTTGGGATTGGGATTGTATCCTCCTGTAGGCACTCCATCTCCGATCTTCTTGCTTAGAGCGGTGTAGTTGGAGTTGGAAGCGAGGCGAGTGGGAGGCTCTGGCAATGAAATGATGGCAACTCTCAATCTTGATTTAATTTTAGAGAAAGTTACATCCTAATTCAACGTGTACAGTTATTTTCGTTGGAGAACGGTCAGAATCACTACTAGATTCTGTGTTTAGATAGCGAAAAGGAGCTTTACTAACCCGGCGGGAGCTCCCTATCCTTGTACTGCAGCAGATGCTTGTTACTGTCGATGAACCTCTGGAGTTCACGATTCTGCGAAGGCGAGAGCTCGGCGCGGTTCAGAAGATCCACCCCATTGTGGAGCTTGTTCTGAAATGAGAAGGGCGTCTTCGTTATCATGGTGTCCTGCTTTCCCTTTTCACTCACTTTCAAGCTGATATCACTCATCTCTGAGAATGAATCTCGTGGCTTGGCCATTCAATCAGTTCTGTAGTAAATATATGATACATCTACTCTATTTAGTGGTCAAAACTGTGCGTTATTCGAGCTAACTGTTGCAGAACGACTTTGATATTCCAAGAAATATAATTGAATTCAAACCCACAGTTGTGTCTATGTTGAGTTCGTCTCCGAGAGACATGGTTTTCACCCTGAAACATTTTTTTATATTCTTTACAAAGACTTTCAATATTCGCAGACCGCCGTCTCTTCGTTTCGCACACTCATTCATCGGTCAGAGGAAAGGCCGAGTGTGTAAAATGAAGAGACAACAATCCGTTCTTCGAACTCTATTTACACGCATTCTTTCGATATTCACGGGGGAAACTCTTACGAGCGGGAGATCGCTGTGGATCACACGTGGTCGGTTGTAATAGAATGAGGGAAGAAAGATGGGGGAAGGGAATGGTCCATGGAATGGGAATTGGAGAAGCATGAGGAAGGATTGAGGATTTCACGATTGGTGGGTGGATGTAAACTCAGATACTGATCCAGGGATGATCGGATTACATGATGCGCTTTCAAGGACCAGCAAAAGCCTTATCACAAGCGATAAATAATGAAGAAGGAGCGTATGATTGATTCATGGTTGATTGGCGTAAGTAGTAATAAGCGATCAATCATAGCTATCGAATCAAAGCATCTAAGATTTCCGGAAGGTACGACAAGTCTCTTGATATCAATAAAGCGAGGGAGAAAGAAAGACAAGGGAAAGGTGAGGAAGATGAGAGGAGAGGAGGGAAGAAAGCATGGGAAGGACTCGAAAGAAGACGAGATGGAAACAACAACTGCCCCTCCTGCAGTAGAAAAGAATATGAGAGTGAGCGAGAATGCGAATGGGAAGAGATGAGGAGAGGAAGAGGAGAGGAAGAACAACAGCATCGTGATCTACCAAGATCTGACGAAATCCTCCTTCCACCAACAGCAACAATCCTGCAAAACACTGATTCCCCACTTTCGAAAGTTGTTTCCCTCCTCGTACCATCTTCACAGACAATCTGCAAAAGTGGGGCTGAGCCGGGGATTGAACCCGGGACCTCTCGCACCCTAAGCGAGAATCATACCACTAGACCACTCAGCCGGTGCTAGCGCTCCCTTCTCTCGGGCGCTTTCCCTCCGTGGATAGATGTGTGGAGAGGGAACAGGTTCTCGCGTTTCTCTGCCTTTCGCTGCCTCGCAGGCAGATGAAAGTTTGTCTCGAGAAGAGACGACGACAGGAGAGAGGGAGTAGTTGGGTACTCAATCTTGCGAGATAAACATGTTTTAGTCTCTGATGTCTCCCACACTCCGTTGAGCCACTTACAGTAGGATTTTATCAATTTGCCGGTCTACAATTTGCATAGATTCACACATGAAGCATAGACGATATACAAGAAATGGTCGGATATTGAGAGGGGAAACCGCAAAATATGATGATTGTGGGGTATGGAGGTGACACATGCGACGTGAAGAGCGATTTATTTCGCCCATTCGGCCTTCTTCTCCTTCTCGGGCTCCTGAATTACAAAAAAATCAATAGTAATTGTCAAATGCGAACCAACATCATCTTTTTTTAAAAATTTTAATCGAACTCTCATTGAGCTTGTCATTGATTTCGATCTACATCAGTGTAATACAACTAGAAACGGTACCTCCTCAATGCCGGCGGTCTTCTCGACGATCTTGAGGTTCGAGCGGAAGTCAACCTTGGTGGACTCCTTCTTCTTGAGCTTGTCGAAGCGGTTCTCCGTCTTGGAGACCTTCTTGAGGGTCGGCTTCACGCTGAAACCATATGATTCTCACTCTTTCCACACTTTCTGGCCATATTTGAGAAACCACGTCTACACTGGACGTTCACAGTTCATAGTTCGTGAAGTTCTTGCATAAGATGGTCTCAAATCACTCACAATTTGCCTCTGAGATCGTTGACGGCAATCGTAAGCTCGTTGATCTCGAAGTCCTTCTGTCTGACGGTGTAGTTGATGTCGTAGGTGTCGGCCTCCAGCTTGAGAACGTGTCTCTTCATCTCCTCGAACACTGCCTCGAGGTCATCGACTGGAAGAGAAATCGATTGACACCGAATTCCTTCTCTAATTTCTTCTGATCAGTTCTCTCCACCGATACTAGTCAAAGCAATCCATGATACTATGCACCAGAAGTAGATGAGTAGATACCGTACCCGAGTCGAGGTCGGGGAGGGGGATGATTCTCTCATTGAGAATGCGGGATCTCTCCAACTCGAGCTGTCTCTGCTTCTCCTTGAGATCCTCAGCTGCCTTCATCATGAGCAGCTTCTGCAAGAGGGAGGAAGGTTAGACTCTCCTCGTTTGGCGTGATCTCTCAGCAGTTACTCGTTTATTAGAATTAGTTGGAATCAGTGGTCGATTTGAACAAAAGTTATATGAATTTTATTGGATACGATATGATGATGGAAAGGTGCTTACTCTGAGCTTCTTCTTTCTCTCCGGGGTGAGGAAACCCTTCTTGGCCTTCTTGGCACGACCGGCCTCCTCGAGACGGCGACGCACCTTTCATATTTAATTATAAGTAAATTATTCATTTATTCATTCCAGTTTTTTTTAAAGAAATGCCCAAAAGAGACTCTAACAGGCGAATGTCTTGTTTTAGAGATCATTTTCTAGATAAGCAGTTTCGAACCGGAAATTGACTGAGACACATAATTTCGTTGAAATGGGACAGAAAAGTTAGAGATTGGAAACGATTTGCTCACCTCAGCCTTCTTGCGTTCGCGCTCCTTGACCTTGCGAGCCTGGAAATATCAATATTTACTATTTGCAATCACTATCATTAAGAAAATCGATGAAAATCGTGTGACTCTCTCGATTCTGAACGCACAGGGCATGCAGACGATATCATGACTAAGGGATGGTGAACCAGAACGTACCTCCTCATCATCCTCCTCCTCCTCTGCTCCTCCCTCTTCTTCCTCTTCCTCCTCATCGGAGAGAGCAGCGAGAGCTCCTCCATATCTCAGCTTCTCCTCCTCTTGGACGACAGGAGAGAAGTCCTCCTCATCGGAGTCAAGTCTGGAAGAGATTGGGTTATTGGGAGATGGCATTGGTGTTGTTTTTTTTTAGAGAAACAGTCAGTTGTTTCAGATCACCTACTACAGTTCAAGATATCTCCAATTTTATTAACCCTGTCAACAACACAGCTAAAATCATTTAGCCAAGATGAAAGTGTTGAAGAACCACTTCAATGGAATGAACAGTCTAGTCTCAGATCAACCCCTTAATCTCCCAATTCCGACCTTCCCATGGTATCCCCTCAACAAGTTGTGCAAGCAGAGTACTCCCCTCTCTTCTCTCAGAACACCTCTCCCTCTCTCTCCCGCATTCTCTCACTCAGTGTAAAACGGCTCCCTCTCCCTCTCCTCTCGCACGGTCTTCTGACTGTTTGCGTAAGAGAAAGAAGGCGAGTGAGGATGTGACAAGCGAGAAATATCTGGACAATATTACACTAGAGGGATTGAGACTAATTAACAACTTGTTTTCGCATGACTCGTAACATTTTTCGAAAACATAATCTTATCGTTGGCCTAATTGCACATTTGCACGCTCAACATCCCCGTTCTTTTCCTAATTGCTTTCGTTGCAGTATCCTAATACTTCCCAATAGCAATGCAATCCGGAAAAATCGAGCGAGTATTGCCTCAGAATCAACGTGCAATTTGAACTGGGCCACTAAAGCCCAACAAAGATATGGGAACCGTGTGAACAGTTAAATCAAAGAGAGGGAACAGCAGATTAACACCCTTCTACGGTACCTATCGGACCCCACCGTACCCCTACTGTCAACAATCATCAAACTACTCACCTGTTGAAGTCGCACATTGTCGAGTCGACTGATCGTCGAATGGCGTTAAGTTTGGAGAGATGAGAGACACTATCTCCCTCCTCCCCTTATCCCCTCCCTCCCACACATCCTTCCCCCGATTGTCTACTCCCTCCGTACGATCCTGCTCTGTCTCAGTCTGTCTGACAGGGAAGAGATCTTGACAGATGGGGAGAGACGGACCATTCATCAGCGGATCTCTTCGATCCCTCTCTTCTCTCGTGCCTACTTGAGAGAGGGATGGATACAAACAGACATTCTCTCTCTGGCAGCTTGAGAAAGTCGACGAATGCGTCTCTGAATGATGGGAGTGTGGGATGTTGGGATGTTACATGAGTTAGGGAGGACAAATCGAGGACTCAGGGGAACATTGTCACGCATTTGGAATGTTTTCACCGTCTGGAAATCATAAATCACGACTTCTGGTAGTCGAAACATCATCGACTTGTTCAGTCTGAAGTGCCCAAGTATGGCTAGACACTGAAAAACGGAGTGCTGTTTTGTTACTGCCGTCAAGTACTCCCCCAAAATGAGTACTAGTCTCGAGATCATATCTAGCCAGTGCTCCATCTCCTATCTCGACTCCGATTGACTCTCGATCTTTTCGGATTACCCCGAAATCTCTCTAATTTGCGCAGGAAGTGCAATCGAGAGAGAACAGCACCGACCTTCACTATTGGCAACCATTATTTATACCAAGGGACTCAAATTATCCAGCTGCTTTCTGTGTAAAGCCCAAAATTAACCTCGAAACGTCGAACCAACTCTCACGTTAACAACATTTCACCTGTTCGCAACGGATGTGAATATCGTTTTTCGCTGAGCAATATCGCCACTGAGAGCCCCATCGATGCAGAACTCTAGCGAACCAAACGAGGATTACCATCAGGTACCCTTTTTGAGTTGTTTTAGCCGTTTGGTGGACATCACCTGTCCACTCATTCCTTGCACATATGATGTCCTCGTGTGATGACTCAACGCTCTGGGGGAAAACATCATAATGCCTCCTTTCCAGACCGATTTTCTGAATCGCCTGGACCAAATCATAACTGCAATAATGGTGTCAACGGGAGTGATAACATTCCCGCCCGCGCTGTTTACCTACTTCCGGTTTGGAAAATCTATCGTCTCTTACTGAGAAGGAGATTGTTTTCAGAATTTTGACTATTTCTGAGTTCAAGAGCGAATTTCTACTAAAATTGTTCGTACTCAACGGGTTTTCAGTGCGTTTTGATACCATTTTCGAAAACATAGACGTTTTTTTAGAATTTTCTCATATACATCGTCAACATTTTGGAAATGCAATTCATCAACTGGCCATCTACCTATGAAATTTACAAATCGTTGCGAGAAACTCCCATTCCACTCGTCTTCAGATTCATGCAGGTTCCATAACATGTAAATTCAGGGTTGAGATATAGTTCTTAGGATTTCTCTTACTCGTTGATGTGGTTGACGACTTTCTTCATCTCATTAAACCGATACTTGACAATACGAGACAATCGAATGATGAAACGAGTTTGTTTCGCAACAACTTCACTGAATACTAGTTATGTTTCAGAAGGCTCTAACGTTTTTTAACATCTCTTGTGGCTGTTCATTCATAATATCATCACTAGTTGCCTTTCCACTATTCTTTAGTGGTTTTACCTACAGAGAGGTTAGTAATTCAGATCTTGTGATCATGAAATAAATGCTTCAGATAGTAATTGACGATGGATTACTCGGTCATTATCCTACCTACACAGGGAACAAAGTAGGGTAACGGTAAATCCCAAATCAGAATAAATGCGATACAGAATCTTGAACTTCCGGCACTTTATCTCCAAAACTTCACTTCTTTTGTTACTCTAATTATCAATGGGCTCATTGTTGTCAAAATCCAAGAGTTGAGGCAAGATATTGGAGAGAATAGCAAGATGAGAGGGAGGCCTGAACACGGTAAGAGTTAATTGTATCCCGTGATGCCAATGATTGAGCGACTCCATGAATAGTTCAGTCATAAAGAGCAGCGAACAATATTCCAGGCCTGCTTATCTGTTCAATTATAATGTTTCTCGTTCACTTACTCCAGACTATCATACTGGTAAATTGAAGTCCAGTTTGAAGCTCACGTTCCGCCTCTAGATCATTCATTCATACACACCAAACTTCGTTCTCACCCTGTGCATTCCTCTCCTAATAACTATCGCTACGACAGTTCCATTCTGGACTCTAATTTGCTTTGCACACTCTCTCAGGTACTCATTTGCACTCTCGTCAAAAGTGAAAAGTTGACGACATTGACGTTGACGACAGAACATTGACGTCAAAAGTGAAAAGGTGGACCAAATCACCTGCCTTTGATCAAAGAAGTGTCGTAAAAACGATCACTTCCATTCTACTCTGCTAGCAAACTCATGCATAAATCTCTTTACAATTATAGAAAGACGATCCTCAATGGAATACCGCTTCAACAACGACGAGAAGTGACTGTAACTTTTTCATCAAACGCCACTAATGTTTGAACTTTTCAGTCTTTATCTTCAATTCGGTTCAATTTCAGTTTTACTTCCACTCGCGAACTGTGATCTCATGATATAGCTGCGAAAAATTGTTTATTCGTCAAGTTCGAGGGCGGGTCTAATGTACATTACATGCCATTTTCGTGTAAATCGTGAGACGATCAATCGCGTCAAGTAATCAGAAGACATAAAGAATGATTCGAGCTTCATTTGAATAGTATACTGGCCTTAAAATTGCTTCATTCCACAAGTCTCTCACAAAGAATCCTCGGTTGTTGGAATTCGCGCGCCTACTGAGTGATTTTTTTTATAGGTGCTCCAATTGTCCTTCCGTTTCTCTAAAAAAATCACTTTTCTTTCCCACTTTTCCTATTTAGAGTTCCACTGATATGTGTTGCGCTATTGAGTGATTGAGAAAGGCTGCTTACCGTAAGAGCGGATCCCTGTGTGATAGTAGGTCAAAGGCAGCAGAGATGGGTTAGCAATCTATGATTAATCGTGCTCTCCCCACGAGTAGATGACAATCCGAGGACTGGCTATCTCCGATTACACCCATTCTTCCTTCTGACTCACTAATCTCCCTTCGTTAGTTTTCCTGCAGTGATTTCACATAACTGCGCGAACTTTCCATGACGCGCGCATGATGGAGGAGCAGAGAGGAAGAGGGATTGATTACTCTAGGACTATTGTAAACTACAGAGGGAATCGTTACGACTTCCAATCGGCTTTCCCTTATTATCGATTATCTTCAGTGATTTTCATTACATGCTCTCTACTCCATTCGAGCAAGCGACCAGTCAAGATTTACCTTCTAATATTGCAACTGTATCTGATTCTCTCTCTCTCGCTCTTCCTTCCCGTTAGATACTTTGGTTAGCTTCCTCACTCCCATCAACATCAAGTGACTGATTGACCCTTGTTCTTCCTCGGCTTTGCCTGAGAGGACAGGGAAAGTGAAGCGAGAGAATGAGAGAGAAAACTGCAAAAGTTCTTGACACGTTCGGCTCATTTTCGAGCCCAAATTTCGCTCCTTTAAAATCCAGTTTTACGGTTAGCTTAAACTGACCAAAATCAGAACTATGGATGCAACAGACCACTCCCCTCCTCTTCCTCCACCCGAAGATGGACGCGTTAATCAGGTTTGGCGATTTAAATCAGCAATTATGGGAACAGAGGAGGTTGGGCACAACATTAATGAGTGGAACTGAGTTCTCGTTCGTAAGTTGAGTAATGATTGCTTTTTGACGTTACAAAAATAGTTGAGTAGCTTCAGGCTAAGAACGAAGACCGCGCACGGCTGGTCGGCTTTATTGAGTTGCTCGTGCGAGCTCAACAGGAAGGGGCTGAGGTATGAATCGTTCCTATCTCGACACAAACTAATCCTAGTTTAAGACAAACTGCATTGAATGAGCATGGCGATATCAAACGAAATTAGTGAATTGCAGTCTCTGAACAGACAATTGGAGGGAATCGGGCACCTCCGCGACTTTCTGAATATTATGAACGCGTAAGTCACAAAAGTTGTTTGGTGCATTATTCAATCTGTTCTTTCAGAGAGCTCTTCCTGCCTCCTCAGCAGCCACAAGATGCGAGATTGGGCGTGCAGTGGCAGGTAATTTTGAAAACCGATTGAAGACACCGCTCTTCTCAGAGACTGTGGGCACTATGCGTTTTTGATGACGAGAGTTTCACCCTGACTCGCTTCATGTGTTTACGTTCAGGCGACGGACCCTCGCGAGATCACTCGATCTCAAGAACTCCGTTTCCGAGAGAGCATCACTTCAATTTGGAATGGGCTGATCCCTCAGGTAAAATAATAAGTGCTCACTCCATCTTTTCATTGTTTGATACAGAGACACTATTTTCCAGCACCGTGCCAAACTGGCGGATGAGACTCGCCGCGTTTCGGATTTTCTCATGAATGCTCCCCGCCGTGTGTAAGTTTTTTATGTTCCCCCATTACTTCTGTCCTTTTTATTGATATTCCCCCGGAAAATTGTTCAAATAACGAAAGCTCATTTGCAGATCGACGGAGACCGTATCCGTTCATACTCAGACCAATCCTCCGAGAGTGAGATGCATTTCGTAATAAGGCATTTTTTTTGATTTTTTGGAATTTATTAAAGTCATCAATGAGCCTTTATGCAAAGTCATGGAAAGTTAACTTTGCAGAAGCGTGGCCGTCCAAAGAAAGTTGAGAAGAATCCATCTGTGGAGAAGGAGGACACGGAGGGGGGACACCCTGGAGTATCTCAAGTCAAGGTCAGCTGTTAGACCCTTCAACGGGGCTTTGAATTGTACTCTTCATGGATTAAATACATGTTTCATACCCCTTTCGTAAATTTCCCCCGCACTCTCTAGTCTGTTCCGGATGATGACGTCCTCCCCGCTGTCAATAAGCTAAAGACTCTCCTCGAGAAACCGGTTGTGTCGATAGTAAATAATAAGATAATGACCCGCTAATAATAGCAAGAGTTCCTTATTATCAGAACCAGGGCTTTAAAACAACGTCATCATTCAGAGAGGACGCGGCCGCACGCCGAATAAGAAGATTGAGAATGTGGAAGTGAAGAAGGAGGAGAGTGAAGAGGAGGAGGAGAACGGCACGTCATCGGTTAGTAATTCTACAGAATACATCGAATATTTCCATTCATTCTCGCTATTTATTACTTTCAGGTTCGTCGTTCTACTAGAATCTCCCAACATATGGAGTAAGAATGTAAGATTGTGGTTTACTTTGTTAGAGATAATAGGATAAGAAGTATTGAGAAATAGAGATACGACAGAAAAAGCAAACAAATCGGTTTCAAAATGATCAATAAAATGAAATTCAGTTCCCCCATTCTCTCTAACTTCACCGTCTGTTCCGGGCTCTCTCTTCCATACCCTCCATGCCTTCACACATTCATTATATTGCCTTCTACTCTTATGTAGACACCACCACAATGCCTTCTGATAATCGATTCGTATCAAACAACCTAAGCATAATTCACCGTTTGTATCATTGTAGCATGTTAACCAATTTTCTCAATCTTGGTTGTATTTCAAAATTGCTTATTCGTGGTTCGCTATCTAATAACTGCTCTTAATTCGATAAAAAATTCAAAAAGGAATCCGAATCAGGCTCATGCGGTCATCCCTTTCACGAAACTACGAAAGAGTGCTCTTCGTCACGTCTACTCCAAAGTAGCAGTTGGGAGAGAATGGAAAGTTTAGCAATGGCGATATCACGAGACCTCACTCTCAACTATCCACTAATGCGATGTCAGTACCATTCGAAGGGCCGATCCATTCTCCGATTACAATTCTCTCTCTCCTTTCTCCCGCTCTCGTTATCAAATAGTCGTTCCCTTCCTCTTTCTTCTCCGCTTTTCGAGTGACAGATTAGCCTTCGATAGTTTCGAATAGGTCTCTCTGTTCCCGTTACCTTCATATCCCCACACGTGAAGACCGCATTAGAATGAAGTTTAAGTGGACACTTAGGTAATTTCTTCCTATCTTTCTACCCATCAATCCGAGCGACTCTGCCACATGATCACAATCGTAAAAAATCCTCTGTCAGGCGATGAGGCAGTGATTGTCTTGGCGTGAGATCATTTCCATTCTAAACCAACTTCTTGTTTGATTGTCCCATAATTGTCCCATAATCTTAGACGTGGAGCTACCAAACATGATTTATAAATAAATATCTTCCCCTGATCTTTGATAACGTTCAGGTACTGCTCTAATGAACGTATTCAATGCCGAGCGGGAACTGTGCAATCTAAATCTGGAGATTTTTTAAAAAGGTTTACAGAACACTTAAAAACTAATCGAGATAGCATGCGGTTGGTACTTCTCGTGACGAAATGATCTAAATAACATTAGACAAAACTTTCTGTTGAATTTACGAATCGAATGCAGTATGTACATAAAATTCGCATCGAACTGTTTTTCTCAAAGGTTCGAAGGACTTCAGCACGCTTGAGAGCAAAAAAGGACTCCAAGCAGTAATGTATGTCATCGGATTCGGCTTGAAATTGGTTGTTTTATCAATGATTTCCACGTGTTCACCATGCCAGTATCCAATGCCTCCCGTATATAAAATATATTTTCCTGATCGGAATCCATATTCTCTTAGAGTTAGTTTCACAATTAAATCATAAATATTTGATAAAACGTTGAAGGAAACGTAGGAAATGGGTAGACTTCAAGAGTACAACAATGGATAGCTTCTTACAGTAGTGATTCATGCACCCTTTCGCTTTCCTGACATTTCCGAGAGCTCATTTATCTTGTAAAGTCAAAATTATGCTATCCCACGGCCTGAAATTAATATAAACATTAATATTATAGTTATTACTTTAATCAATGAATAAAGAGTAACATAAATCGGAAACAATTATGGTGTGATTACCGTATTATTCCGTTCCGAGTGTGATTTCCCCGTTCCACCCACGCCACACCACGCGCACTACCCTGTTGTTTGTCATGCTGTCACTCGCCATAAATTCAAACTATTTTTAACATTATTGGTTGATAAATTGTCGCTCGCCGTGTAAAATTGCTCGCATTACCGGCCGCGCATACTTGACTCTCTATTTTAATCGGTTTTGTTGGGCTACGACGATGATTTCGTCTATAAAAGCCCGTTATACAGTGACGCTAGCTAACAACGCTCTCCTGTTGTGCATTTTCCTTGAATATTATGATTAATGCGCTTTTAAAATCGAAAATTAATTGCTGCTACTATTAGAAGCTTTAGGCTAGCTTAGGTGCTGCTCTCCAAGAGTTTTTGCGGCTGATAGTTGAGTTTGACGCATATGCTTACACGTGTTTGTAACCTTGTTTTGGCCTAGTAATTCGTAATTGCGTCCAATTTAGATGACTAATATCCTTGTAATTATTTTTTTATTGCTGTCATTGTTGTTTTAATAACTAAAAATTCCAATTGCAGCAATGGCGAATGTCAACGTGATCACAGTGGCGGAAGACTCTGCATCGGACAGTGATTCACCCTGTCGCTCTCCCTCTCCGACTCTCTTTAGCGCAGCTGCAGCCGAAGCAGCATGGGAGAAGGCAAAGAGGGCGGAATTCGCCCGATTCACCGATTCCGTCGTGCCGATTGCAACTGAAGCTAAGAAACTGGTGAGAATTTGAAAGTCAATAGGTAGATGTGTGCTTTTGTTTCTTGAGGGTGCGGATTGATTACGACAAT
>LS491401.1:343944-358316 GCA_900490845.1 Pristionchus japonicus | reverse complement strand
GCGGACCGTGTCAAGCTTCCGGGAATTCGTCGCTAAGAATCTGCCTTCACTTCTCGGCGACTCTCCCGAAGCCAATGCATGCGAGGACAAGATCAAGGAGTTTATGGCCGAGATCGCTGGTAGACACTGGTCGGAGCTCAAAGAGGTTCGATTTCGTGTGGGATAGGATATTCTTTGTTTTTTAAAGATCAATCAGTCATGATTTTGTATTTGCAGAGTCTTCTCGGCAGCGAGACGCATTATAACAGTGTCAATGGTCCCGTGTCCAGTACCAAAAGGAATCCTGAGACCTTCAAAGGCCCTTCCATCCTTAAATGCCATACCAAAGAGGTCGCAGCTACTGAGAAGAAGAAGGTACGTGTTCTTGTTACGAATATCAGGTTTTTTAACCAGAACATATAAAGGAAGATGTCTATTTACAGGCTCAGAAGCGAGTTCGTTTTAACGAAGAGATTGACAAGAAGGTCGAGAAGAAGCCGAAGATCGAGGGAAATGAGAACGAAGAACCCCGTTATGAGGTGAGAATTCTACAGTGTAGTTACCAGCCGGCTTTCACACGTATACGGCGGGACCTTCGGCCCTCCTCCCCTTCTTTGTCTTTCCCTTCTCTTCCACCTCCATCTATTCCCCCATTTCCTCAAATTCATCCCATATTGGAGTTTAGAATGTGGAAGATAATTATGAACTGATATTGAGAGAAACGCAATTGATCCCATTCCAGATACTCGAGATTACCAACTCTAAATATATTAGCATTGGAAAGAAGGAGTATGAAGTGGAGTTGGGAGGCGACTACAAGGGACAGAGAATTTGGATCGGCGAGATGCGAGCCCATAGGGTAAGCGAACTAAATCACAATCCAAAACTAAGTCACACTGCGAATAAAATTCCGATAAACAATAGAAGATTAATTGAACAAATAATTTAGCTTGCCCACGATCTCGTCGAGAAATTTCTTCGCAACCGTTATGCGCCTATAGCCGAAGCAGCAAAGGAGAGTAGAGAGAGGGCGGAATTCGCCCGATTCCCCGACTCTGTAAAGCAGATTGCAGCTGAGGCTAAGAAACTGGTAAGAATGTTTCTTGAGGATTGATTGGACAATCATTTATTAGACAGGGAACCAGCAACTAGGAATCAGGATCAAGGATTAAGAGAGGCATCTTATGGATTAGCCATCAATAAAAGCGTAGGAACAGAACAGGATTGTCACTAGCAGTTCTTACTTGGTCACCTAACTACTTTCCAGGTCACCGCCCATTGTCTCTCTATTGACATGGATAACGAGGAGCGGACCGTGTCAAGCTTCCGGGAATTCGTCTCTAAGAATCTGCCTTCACTTCTCGGCGACTCTCCCGAAGCCAATGCATGCGAGGACAAGATTAAGGAGTTTCTGGCCGAGATCGCTGGTAGACACTGGCCGGAGCTCAAAGAGGTTCGATTTCGCTTGGGAAATGAAAATATTTGATTTTATAAAGATCAATAAGTCATGATTTTGTATTTGCAGAGTCTTCTGAGCAACGAGACTCATTCCAACAGTGTCAATACTTCCGTATCCAGTACCAAAAGGAATCCTGAGACCTTCAAAGGCCCTTCCATCCTAATATGCCCTACCAAAGAGGTCGCAGCTACTGAGAATAAGAAGGTACGTGTTCTTGTTACGAATATCAGGTTTTTCATCAGAACAGATAGAGGAAGATGTCTATTTATAGGCTCAGAAGCGAGTTCGTTTTAACGAAGAGATTGACAAGAAGGTCGAGAAGAAGCCGAAGATCGAGGGAAATGAGAACGAAGAACCCCGTTATGAGGTGAGATTTCTACAGTGTAGTTACCAGCCGGCTTTCACACGTATACGGCGGGACCTTCGGTCCTCCTCCCCTTCTTTGTCTTTCCCTTCTCTTCCACCTCCATCTATTCCCCCATTTCCTCAAATTCATCCCTTATTGGAGTTTAGAATGTGGAAGATAACTGGGAACTGATATTAAGAGAAATTGATCCCATTCCAGGTACTCGATATTACCAACTTTAGACATGGCAGAGGATGGATGCAGTATGAAGTGGAGTTGGGAGGCGACTACATGGGACAGAAATATTGGATTGGAGCGATGCAAGCCTATAAGGTAAGCGAGCAAAATCTCAAGCCAAAACGAAGTCACATTTCGATAAACAATATAAGATAAATCAAACAAAAAATTTCGCTTACAGGAAATTCCCGATCTCGTCAAGAAATGGCACCGCAACCATGAGTAAACCGTCGACCATTCTTCAATCTCCATCCTTACGCTCCTTCGCTGTCCCTTCCCCCATTCCCAAGTGCCTTTCTCTTCCCTTTCCAACCTATTTCGTTTGATCTTTCTAATGAGAACGCGTCTTTCGTGTGCAGTCTCCGCTCTCCTTTCTCGCCATTTCTCATCCACTATTCTTCCATGTATACTGTATCTTTCCATACTTTCCATTTCTCATCGCATTTCCCCACTTTCTTCCCTCTTCGTTCAAAACAATTCCCTTCTAATCCAAGACGATTGTTTGATTGTACTCCTCATATCGAGATTCACCCAATCCGCAAATTCCCACTTCCGTTTCAGCTCCTTTCTGATGGTTATCCATCTCTGTTCGATATTCATTTCTGTCTCACCCTCTTTCGTTGACTGATGACAGATCATTAGGACTCTATAGCCCACGATCTCTGCTCCCTCCTCCATAACTTACTGTAACCCATTCCCTTTCAGTAGCTTTCTACTCCTGTCCACTTTGAACCAATCCACGGCTCAACTCGTTGCATTACTTGTCTAAGTAACTGTTCTTTTGCAATGCTCATATCCACGACCATAATTTGTTCCCAAATATCAGGCACGAATCTCCGAATGTTACTGTGTAACTCATTTTGCTTCAATGAAAATTGTATATACAACTTGTTTTAGCTAAATAGCTTGTAAAATCATGATAAAAAATCAAAAATGAAGATGGATTTCTGGTGTACCATCCATCATCCACCACGATTATGTGGAGTGAGTTACCATCCCAGGATTGACCCCTTCTCCAATTGCAACTCTCAGTCTCTCTCACTCATTCTCGCTTTATCTCGACGGTTAGGAGCTATCCCTTTTCTCTCTTTTCTTGCTTCACTACTGATTGATTGACCCTTGTTGTTTCCGGATAACTTTGCTCTGCTTGATCGTTGAAGTCAAAAAAAGGGACAGAAAGAGAGTAAATATATGTAAAACTGCTTAAAAAAACGATAGGGCTCACTAGCTTGATTAGTTCATCGATTACCCCTCTAACCATCCCTCGCTTCTTTTCCTTCATTAGTGTTAGTGACAATTGAGGAATGACCTTCCGATATTACAACTGTCGAGGATATGGATATCGAGAAGTATACAGGTGAACTGCAAGAGTAGAACCGTTGATAGCTTGTTACAGTGATGCCTGCACCCTCAAGACTATTCCGAGAGCTCGTTTATCTTGCATAATCAAAATTATGCTTCTTTCCACGGCGTACAATTAAAATAATAATGAATAGATATCATTTACATCGAATAAACCGGAAACAATTATGGTGTGATTACCGTATTATTCCGTTCCGAGTGCGCTTTTCTCGTTCCACCAACAAATCGCGCCACACCACGCGCACCCCACAATTGTTTGTCATGCTGTCACTTGCCATAAATTCAAACTAAATTCAACTTTATTGGTTGATAATTTGTCGCTCGTCGTGTAAATTTGTTCGCATCACCTGCCGCGCATAGTTGACTCTCTATTTTACTCACTTTTGTTGGGCGAAGACAATGATTTCGTCTATAAAAGCACCTTATTAAAGTAACGCTAACGATGCGCGCTCTTCCTTTTCTTGTTTGTCCTGGAATATTATGATTATGGTGATTTTAATATCGGAAATTAATTACTCCTTCTGGTTTGAAGCTCCTGGCTAGCTTATGCGATACTCTCCTACAGTTTTGTGACTGATAGTTCAGTTTGCTCACTTGTTTTTAGTTTTGTGACTCGTAATGTTCATGACGCGTGCAATTAACAAGGCGAAAATCGCTTAAATCATTATTTTTATATTTAAAAACGTTATTTAAATCACTAACAACTGCCGATTGCAGTCAACAATGGCGAACGTCAACGTGATCGCAGTGAGGGACGACTCTGCATCGGACAGTGATTCTCCCTGTCGTTCTCCCTCTCCGACTCTCATTCGGGCAGCTGCAGCCGATGCAGCAAAGGAGAAGGCAGAGAGGGCGGAATTCGAACGATTCCCCGACTCAGTCAAGAGAATCGCTGCTGAGGCTAAGAAGCTGGTACGAATGTTTCTTGAGGAGTGATTACAACAATCATTTATTAGACAGGGAACCAGCAACTAGGAATCAGGAGCAGGCATTGGGAGAGTCTTTTTATGGTTAAACCAACAATAAAAGCGGCACTGAAGAGAATTGTTACTAGCAGTTGTTACTTGGCCAACATGGTCAATTATCAACTTTCCAGGTCACCGCCCATTGCCTCTCTATTGAAATGGATAACGAGGAGCGGACCGTGTCAAGCTTCCGGGAATTCGTCTCTAAGAATCTGCCTTCACTTCTCGGCGACTCTCCCGACTTCAAGGAATACGAGGACGAGATCAAGAAGTTTATGGCCGAGATTGCGGGCAACCACTGGCCGGAACTCAAAGAGGTTCGATTTCGTGTGGGATAGGGATATTTGTCTTTTTAAAAGATCAATCAGTCACGATTTTGTCTTTGCAGAGTCTTCTGAGCAACGAGACTCATTGTGACCTCTCTCAAGTGAACCTCGAGGCGCGTCGACGAGTGAGGGAGGAATGCGATCGATTTGAGAGGAGAGATCGGACACTTGCCCGCATCAACTTCTTCATCGAATCAACTATGAAGGTATGAGTTATTTCAATCACTTCTCTCTCTTTCTTCGTTTTCCTTCCCACCACTTGGTCTTATTTGAGATCAAACAGATGCGACCGTGTCCATTCCCCTCAAAAAAAGGTTTAATATTTGTGGATTTGAAAATTTGCAGGAATTTCCCCATTCCATGAAATCGATCGACGAGGCACAGCGATCGAAACTGAGGAAGAGTATGAAAGATTTGGTGAGTACAATAGTTGCCGATACCAAGTTAAGTGACGATTTCGGAATAAAATCCTCTCTCTTTATCCGCTCTCTCTCTCTTTACTACATTTGCGAAGACACGCATCATTTTAATAATTTTTTTTTGCTTGTGGGTTGTGGAACTCATTGCTTTTCCAATTCTGATAATAGTGTCAATGGTCCCGTAACCAGTACCTAAAGGCATCCTGAGACCTTCAAAGGCCTTTTCTTTGTGATTAGCCACCCTTTTATCACTCCTCTCTCTCTCAGGTGGAGGCATGTTCGGAGGATGGATACTAGTCTTCTAGTCGAACAGGCGAGAGAGAAGGAGAGGATCGAGAAGGTAAAATTGATTCTATAGGCACATTCCCGTGTTCTCCTTATCAACTGCTAATGAGAAGCGAAAACGAATCTTATTCAGTACATAACCTAATCTTACCACACTCCTTCGATATCACAGCTACCATTCCATCATTGGTTTATTTCAGGCTTATCAAATTTCGAAAAAAGCAAACAATTTCGATTATAGGAAATCCCCGATCTCATCAAGAAATGACACCGCACCCATAAGTAAACCGTCGGCCATCTTTCAATCTCTGTCCCTTCCCCCGTTCCCAAGTATCTTGCTCTTACCTTTCCATCCTATTTCGTTCGATCTTTCTAATGAGAACGCGTCTCCTCCAATTATCCTTTCATTTCCTCACTTTAATCCCTCTTTGTTCATAACGTTTTCTTTCTTAGTTGATTCATTGTACTCTTCATACCGAGATGCACAGTTATCAATGTCAATCCACTTAATCCCACTTCCGTTTCAGCCCCTGTCCGATGTTTACCCATCACTGTTCGATATGCATACTCTTTCATCGACTGATGAGAGATCATTAGGACTCTATAGTGCACGATCTCTGCTCCCTTCTCCATAACTTATTGTATTCATCGTTCAGTTGCTTTCCACTTCTGTCCACTTTGCCCCAATCCACGGCTCACTGCGTTGCGTTACTTGTCTGAGTAACGGTTCATTAACAATGCTTATTTCCACTACTATTCATTCTTTCTAAACCTCAGACACATATTTCCCAACCTTACTGTGCCGCATCTCATTAATTTTGCTATCTACATGTTGAACTTGATTCAGCTTAATACCTTATGCAATCATGATAAAAAATTAAAAAATGAAGATTGCATTTGCGAGCACGCTGGCAACTACCATCCACCACTATTATGTGGTATGAGTGACCATCCGAGGGCTGACCCCTTCTCCGATTACAACTTTCTTTCCCCCTCTTTCTTGCTCTTCCGTTAGCAACTTACCATTCTCTCTCTTCTCGCCTCTCGAGAGACTGATTGACCCTTGTTGATAACGGAGAACTTGTACTCCTCCTGATCGCTGAAGACATCTAGGGACAAATCTGCGGTATGACTTTCTGCGAGAAACTCATCTGAGAACGTTTCTCACTTTGCTCCTGAGCGATTGCAAGACAAATGCTCAATCTATGGGCGACTCCTCTCAAAGTATCACTCAAATATAAAGAAAAGATGCCAATGGAAGGTGCGGTTCGAGTGCCTGATCATGTTGAATCTCGCTCGTTGGATGAATACTCAGAAGGAATAGAATACTCCTCTATTGCCCAATCACTCCCCAGCCAGGAAGCCCACGAGTTTCATCCTTTTTCGTGTCTTTCTCGTCGATCAACACTATCTCTGCGCATCTCTGTCTCGTGATGCCAAACGTAAACACTTCCGGATAGGCAGCTCGACAGGCGAGTCGGTGACTGTCCTAGCGTCGAGATACTGTATTTCTGAGCGTGGGAGGAGAGAGATGATGACTTCGACACAGAGAATTCCGCTTCGCGTGTCCTCTCGCGTTGCGTGTTCTCACTCTTTTGAATTTTGACTTGAATGTAATGAATTTTCGCACCCCTACTCCTCTCCATTCGATTAATTGCAATCTTAGTAGCATACTGTCAGAGTATTCTCCGGTTACTCATCCCAGTTAGAAACTCCCTTAATATTTCCCACTTCCTGGGCACCTCTAGTAAGAACCACGAAACATTTAATCATTTCCGCTATGTATTCACTTCCTATATCGGTTTTTTACTGGTTCGCGCGGTCAACCTTCTCCGAACAATTGTGTTCTTTGTTGAGATTGGACGAAGGAGATCCATCAAACGCCATTCAATCAGATCAAGCTGAGGAATCTAGTAAGCATTTTCTTCGTTGAAACTTTAAAAAAAGTTGTTCAAGAATATCTCGATCATTTCAGATGAAGATGTCCATGAACAAATGGAGAAAGCGCTGAACGAATTGAATGACGCATTGGAGAAGATTTTTGAGGTAATAACTCGTTTTTTATTGTGAATTTATTAAATTTTTTTTTCAAAAATCAAAACACTTATCCACGAAATACAGGAACGAGCAGAACACCTGGCGGAGATCAAACGTCTCTCGGATCTTCTCGACGATGTCAGAATCTCTGCGTATGTTCTAATTCATTATTCTCTCACTAGGAACACACTTGCAAGCATATCACGAAATATTCACAATGATCTGGAGTTCAATGTAATTTTCACAGTCCCTCTACCACGGTCTCCACTCAGACCGATCAGGTGGCGGGCTCACTGCTGCCAGCCGTACCCCTTCCAAGAGTGAGTAATTGGTCCGAAGGAAGAGAATAGTCCTCTCTTGATATTTGGAGATGTAGCTACGAATAAGGATGGTATGAGAGCTTATAATTCTTACAGAAGCGGGGACGTCCTCGCAAGAAGACGTCCGTCGAGAACAGAGATAATCAGGAGAAGGTGGAGATTGGATCCACAGAGAGTCAGAAGGTGGGAAGGCTTTTGCATCGTTAAAAAGGTGAATCGTCAGTATTAGTGATATCTATTGTCCCCCAATCTGCCTCTTTTTGTTATGCTCGATTATTCCTCAAGGCAGTCCTCAATCAGTTGATGCTTGATAAACTGGACAACGTTGGGAACTAGTACTGGGCGGAAACGTGTTGGACGGATTGCAACAAGACTTTACACGATCATGTTTCAGAAGGGAAGTGGCGGAACTTCAACTATGAATTTCGCTGACGATTCGGATGCTTCCGTTGAATACTGAATAGATCAGCGATGCCTACTTACCATGAGTTCTTATTTTCACCTTCTGGTTGGATTATGTGCCCATTTGATCAAGAACAATGCATGAAAGATTCGATAACATTTTGTTCTTTCTATTGTTAGAGTTATTGTTCAATCCGTCAAATAAATCGATTGTTGAAATATTGAATTCCACACAAGAATTTTGAAAGTACAATTGAGCGGCACTCAAGGTTGCACATTGCAAAAAAATGTGACAACTGGTGTTTCGTGATAAAGGCATTATTTGGAAACATGAATGAAAAGGCTATTGCTGGGAGTAAATCATGTGACGAACCACTAACTTCTCTCTCAACCATCAAATACCATCCTGTGGGGTGACTGGCTATTCGATGAATGACCCCTTCTCCGGTTACAGAAATCTCTCTCATTCTCTCTCTTCCGCTAGCAACTTTCCATTCTCTTTCTATCTCTAATCGAGTCCTTGTCGCTTTTGGGTTTGCCCGAACTTTTGCTTGACCTGAAGACAGTTGAAGGGACAGAAAGTGAGAAGAAGAGGTGGAAAGCTGCATACAAAATATAATATCGTCGAAATTATATGTTGTTCCGAAAATTCATTGACTGCGATTACAACTGTATCTGTCTCTTCTCACTCTCATACACCTCTCGAATGACAGGTTGACCGTTGCTGCTTCGGACTCGGTCTCTCAATTACCACTTCCGTCCATTCCGACACTTCACCACCACGTCAGAATGAAGCAGCTTCAATTCCGAATAAATGTTTATCTCTTCCTATCTCTCTTCTCTCCACAGCAGCCTCCTCGTGACGTCCAACGTAAACACATCCGGGTTGGCAGCTCGCCTGGCGATCAGTCGCTGACTGGCCTAGCACGGAGATACTGTAGAGACAGAGGGTAATTTCGAAATACTGATGGTCCTCTCGCGTCATCTGTTCTCACTCTTTTGAATTAGTTTATCTTTGATACTTGTTTTTAATGGAAATACGGACAGGATTGATTGTCAGCTATTTTGGCGGAAAAGGTTGAGACTTGTTATCTCCTCAACTTGATTTACTCATTATCTTTTCACAAGCTCAGTAGCTACGAAGAGTGACATTATCCGATCACATCCCAGAACTGTTAGGAACTCCCTGTTCTTTTTCTCACTATCTTCCTAGATTTAGCCGTGTCGCTCGTTAGATCACAGCTCTCTATATATATAATTAATTGCTTTACACTTCAAGGAAATGGCCGATCCTGCGAGCTCACCGCCTCTTAATTCTTCCCACACTGCTGCAGACTCTGCTTACTCCAACGAAGTAAAACATCTCTCTCTCTCTCTCTCTCTCTCTCTCTCTCTCTCTCTCTCTCGAGTGAACTGAGATCGATCCTCTGTATGCACAATACGACTATGTTTAGTTGGTCGGTGACGCTTCTTCTCGGGATGCGACCTCTCGATCAAGAAATGAAATGGCTCGAGACCTCTTCAACGAGTATAAGGACCTCATAGAGGAGTCACAGAATATTGACACGGTAATTGAGTAAACTTCTCTGCTCTTCAACTATACATTATTAGAACGAATTCATTTTCATCTCATTAACGTTGTATGTTATAGGTGCTGCGAAATTACCTCCCCCATCTCCAACTACTTGGGAATTTACTTAATCATGGACCCCCGTAAGTGTCCAAATATTCCAGATATCTTTCCATATTACAAATGAAAATGATGATATTGGCTACTCTCTCGAACAACCACCCCAACAACAAACAAATGCAAACTCAAGGTCGTTCGAAGACGGTTCTCTCGATCTTTCTCCATCTCGCCAGCCTCTTTCGGAGCTATTACATACAGTATTCCGGAATCACATGATTGCAATGAGGAAGGCTATCCAGGTAACTTGGTCGTTTCTACATATACTCTAGACAACAGCGCATTTATTTCTATTTCAGGAAAGAGAAGCCCATCTCGACGAGATTGCTTTCTTGAAGGTCATGCTCGCCAATGGTTGCTCTTTGTTCGTTCTGTTCTTTCATTTCATTTTTAACAGGGTGTGTCCAAGATTCCACTATCAGTAATACAAACTCCGCAAGGGAACGGCAGATCAAAAGCACCCGCTGTAATTTACTGTACTTCGTGACCTCAGATTTGTCCGTGCGAATTAGTCCCTTTCAGGGAGGTGTCTATCGATTCTCCTCTGACTGACAGTGAGAAGGAGGAGAAGCTAACCCCCGAGGTGAGAGAGAGAAAGAGAGATATTCGAGAGAAGGATAAACTATCACTCGCTTGCCCAATTGTATACGAACCATTGCGACTGCATGAATGAGGATTGGGGGATTGAGTGATCCCTCTCGTTTCTCGAGAAACGTTTTCGGTGCTTAACACCCCAACGTAAGCTAGAGAAGTACGAATATATTTGATTGCAGGAGAATTGCAGAGACATGCAGAAGGATAAGGAACAGAAAGAGCAACAGTATGGAGAAGATAAGCAGTGGTGAGAAAGTATTTTATTGAAACAGACAAAGCATGTAACATCTTCCTCGAGATTATATTCAATAAATGCTATTATCACTGTCTCATACTGTTTCTCATGGTGTTCGCCCTTTTTGGAAAGATTAAGCCTCGATCTCGACTATCAATTATCTCCGATGAATCTAGTGATCGCTAAAGGGATTAGCAAATGGAACAAGTAGACGATGATAAATGGTTTAAAACAAAGTTATTTTTAGAATGATGCAAATAAATTCATATTCAGAAGCGTCACGGTCTCTCTCCGTCGAAGAATCACGACGCGAGTTGCGACTCGTATCCCTCTCTCTCTATCGAAAACTATTCCCCAACTTCGTTCATCCGTCCCAATGATCCATCTAACATTTCTTTTGAACCTTGGCTGTTTTATGCTGTTTACTATGATCCAATCCGATACTCCCTGTTTCCCGAAAATCACAATATTGATCTAATATGGTCCATTTCCTGATCTACTCGCCATTCTGTATGATGAATATCATTTCTGAAAGGAAATATTCAATAAAAACAGTAAATCCAAATCAACCGCATAATAATTTTTCAGTCTGAGGCAGGAAAGTCTCCATTCCAACAGTTTTATCTCATTCGTGAATTTTCAGCCTGGAACAATGCCATAGTCCATCTCCTCTCATCCATAACTCATTACACCTATTCGAAGAGGCTAATGGGATTAGTTGATGCTTCGAGATGCAATCTGAACTTTGAATAGAACTGAAAACTGAATGGCTGGAACGATATCTCATGACATCCCCTCACTCTCACCCTCCACACGTTGGATCTCTCTCTCTCTCTCTCTCTCTCTCTCTCTCTCTCTTCATCCACATCTGGTGTGACTCACCATCGGAGGACTGACCCCGTCTCCTATTACAACTCTCCCCTCTCTCTCTCTGCAGCGAGGAGCTAACCATTCCCTTCCTCTCTCTTCTCGCATCGCGAGTGACAGGTCGTATTATAATGCCCGCTAGAGATAGATCAAGGGAGTGAGAAGAGAATAACTGCATAGAAAACAAAAGCGGGCTAAGAGAAAATTATATCATCTTCCGACTGTCTCAATCGCCAAAGTTACGAGCTCATCCAGCATTGGCCTCATATCAGTTTAAGTGGGTTAAATTGTCAGATAAAAGTATTTCGGACGCTATAAGTAGAAAAGTAAATAGAGATAGCAGCGAAGATGCGAGTTAGGACTGCATAACTGTGAATACGAAAACACCGATTCGAATTCGCGCGCTTTGTGGGTGGTGGTAGTGCATTTCCTCCTACTGTGCTTTCACAAATCGCTCACAAACATTCAAATTTCTTTCCTACGTTTGGTTTAGCTGAGCGTTTTTCGCGTTTTACGTTCAAGAAATCGAGTTGCCCATGTTTCCAGTGATCGGGGTTGCCGATTGGTGTTGTTCTCTGCTATTCCGTGCTCGAACTCGCGTTTGTAATTGAGCGAAAGGCGGAAAAGAGGTTGACAACACTCTGCCATCATGTTCTTGATTTGAGTGTCTTGATTTGAGTTCCAAACGGCTAAACGGGCGGATTCCTCCCACCAAGGCTGAGCAATTCCTTGATTCTCCTCCTAGCCATATTCCGTACATCTCTCCATTCTTGTGAGTGACCAAGCAGGGGTTGACCTTCTCATATTGCATCTCTCTCGCTCTTTCTCCCTCTCCTCCATCTCTCAACTGTCCTGTTGTTTTCCATTCTCTGATTTATCTCCTTCCTTCGGTCTTTTTCGTTCTCTGATCGCGTACGCATGTCATGCAGAGGCATGATCGTTCTTCTCACTTTCTATTGCTCGCTTCAATCGGTTCTCATGCTATTCGATCTAGCAAAGTAATTGCCTGTCACTTCAGGCAAATGGTCGATGTCGATAAATATTTTGGAATCGCCCCGTTCAACGCTCAAATAGAGACGTATGAGGAGGTAATTTTTTCGCTTTGCTACATTAGATTTAAAATAGGATACGCATACACTATTTAACTCTGACTCGATGATGTCATTTGATCCATATCAGTATGATCGGCGCTTGGATGCCGCATGCGAGATAATCTACCAACGCCAACGTGACGATGCGCGTAGAGAGCATGAGGTGATATTGTTGTATCGATATAATTCATTGGAACTTCTTATCAGTGACCATTTGATTACAGACTTGGGTGGGACACACTAGAGAACTCGAGAACGTGAGGAAAGCAATCGCCGTGCATGTCCCGTGAGTTGTTATATTTTTTCCAGCAAATGTTTTACTTTATTTATTTTACATATTGTATACGTCAATGAAATTTCCACACCTACACAAACAATTTACAACGGAACTAAATTTATGATTATTCGAACTTATTAATATTGTTCAGGATGCCCAATCTCGATCAGGCCTCCTCTCCTCAGCAGCCAACTACGAAAGAGCTTCAGCTCTCTATGGGACAGAACATCAAGGAAATCTCCTCAGGCATCGAGTCAATTCTGCAGGTAATAATTTCAGTATTTTTTATTATTATTACAAGTGCAGTACAATCACTGTATGTATGAAGAAAACGAATTTATCCCCACACACCCACGATTTACCACAAGTTGAATCGAAATCTTGATTTTGAGTATTAACAGAGACTCCAATTTTAATTGAAAGGCTGTCGATGAATGAGCTCCTGCAAGGGCCTTGCAAATCAACTGTAATTTCAGGATAATAAACGTCTCGTAGAGGAAGTCGCTCGTCTCCAAGCTCTGCTGACCTCTGACTCTCATTCGATGTGAGTATTTATTAAATACTTCACCATTCTGAAACATGATCAGAAGGCTTTTGATAAAGTAAAATTTAATATTCTTACATTATTCACTAAATTAGACTATTATCAAATATTATCTATAAATAAAATATACTCAGGGTTCCCAACGCATTCGCTCTACCGAGTAACACTGAGAAGGAGAAGGAAGAGACAGATCCGAAGCCAGAGGTGAGAAAGATGAGAATCTCTCCATTACTCTCGATTCTATGAAATTTCGAGCAGATCCTTTAGTGGCATGACAATGTTAATTTATAGAAGCGCGGACGCGGCAGAAAGGCCCCAGAGGAGCATGTTTCTGCCAAAAAGGAGAAGAAGGAAGAGAAGAAGGAGGATGGACCCTCAACATCGAAGGTTAGAATGTGCAGCTATTAAAAGCGAAAGTGGGAATTATGTTGTGGCTTCAAAAAAGAAAGGAGTTTTGTCTCTTCGGGTCCCATGGCATACTTTGCATAACATCTCCGCCTTATATTATTCGAAGTGTTTGTTAATGGCTAGGTAAGGGAAGTTGTCAATAAGCGCACTCAAAAAATCGAGTCGAGAGTTTAGAAAGTAAAAGAAGAAGAATCGTTTAGCTTCAAGGCATGACTCGTTTGAATGAATCTTTCATTTAGAGAGGACGCGGGCGCACTACTACTTCGATCGACGAGAAGGAGAAGAATGAGGAGAAGAAGGGAAAGAATGAGGAGAAGAAGGAGAAGAATGAAGATAAGAAGGAGAAGGAGACTGTTCCAGTGAGTAATAGAATACATCTGTACGATGCTTCCTTCCAGACTCTCAATTTTCATGTTCAGATCCGCCAATCGACGAGGGTTCGCGTCCCCAAGAAATGGGAGTGAGAGGGAATAATACAAGGTTTGTGATTATCATTGATTTTTATTATTATCATACGATTGGCGAAAATGTG
>LS491401.1:222713-336955 GCA_900490845.1 Pristionchus japonicus | reverse complement strand
TCTCTCTCTCTCTCTCTCTCTCTCTCTCTCTCTCTCTCTCTCTCTCTCTCTCTCTCTCTCTCTCTCTCTCTCTCTCTCTCTCTGCAGCGAGGAACTAACCATTCCCTTCCTCTCTCTTCTCGCATCGCGAGTGAAAGGGCGTATTCTAATGTCCGATAGAGATTTATCAAAGGGCAGAAAGTGAGAAGAGAATACCTGCATAGAAAACGAAAGCAGGCTAAAAGCAGAGAGATACGTCTAAATTATGTCATTTTCAAACAGTTTCAATCGCCAAAGTTACGAGCTCATCCGAATCTTGGCCTCATATCAGTTTTCTAATTACCCAAAAGTTGGCAACGACTGCATCTTGGCTTGTGATGTTTTCTGCAATTCGGTGCTCATACACACGTTTGTGAAGGGATTGGCAGAGGGAGAGGGGTAAAGGGAGAGAATGAGGTGATGGGGAAGAGAAAGAGATGAAGAGGAAAGAGAGGGAGAGCGATTGATTACACTCAGGCTCTTATCACTTCTTAGAAGAAGAGAGACGACAAAGAGTGCTGCCTCATACTCACAACAGACTCACTTGATTTGACCGTCTCATCGATTATCCTTCTAGCAATATTTCGTTCGTTTCCCCTTATGTGTAAGTGACCAGAGAGGGATTGACCTTCACAGATTGCATCTCTCTCTCTCTCTTCCTCCTGACTCACATCCACCTCTCAAGTGCCAGTATTCCCCTGTTGTTTTCCACTGACTCATTTACCCCTGTCTTGCCTCTTTCGCGTTGTCTGATCACGTCACAACGAATCGCGCACAGTTCGTTTCACATGCTCATCAAGCTAACCTATCAATTACATTTTATTCCAGAAAATGGAAGACGCTGAGCACGCAGCGACTAATGAACGTGCGATCACTCCTAGAGTATCGTATAAAGAGTGGTGTAACGAATTGCGGAGAGATCGAGAGGTAAATTCTAGTAATGCTTCATAGTTCAGTCATAAACTGCGCAGATCAATATAATAAGACCACTTCTCAATGAAAATATTATTACAGATTTGGCTTGGACATGCTGGCGAAATAATGAGAATAATGAAAGCAATTCCTCATGATGTCCCGTGAGTTGTTACACTACTTCAATCAAATTTCTATGAAACTCTCTTATGTGCTGATGTTGAGAACCCATTCTGACTCACATCGCAACAATTTTAACCAACGCTGAGCTTTTGTACAAATTTTATCAATTCTGGACTTGATAGAAATCGTTATTATATTCTAAATTCCAGCAAATCTTTTCCCGATGAAATCCCTCCTCGTCATTTGCCTTCATCTGAGCGTCTCCACTGCCATGTTAGAATGCTCTTAGGCGGCCTCTCATACAGCATCGAATCGATGGTGCAGGTAATAAATGCTGTTTTTTTTATATTTAAAAGCTGTTTGAAGCGCTTCACGGAAACAATTTCCTTTCTCCAAAGAATAAGCACTATCGAAATACTAAAAAATTTGATTTGGAGTATTATCAGAGCTACTAAAAACAAAGTTTGAGGAACGTGGAGAGCTCATTGACGAAGTAACTCGACTTCGAGCCTTGGTAAAGCGTCGCTCCCAATCTAAGTGAGTATAGACTCTCATCACGATACAGAAAGACGGCGCTGATCGAATACACATTCAGGGCGCCTAACACAATCTCCGTCGCTACTCAAACTAGCTTCCAATCTGGTATGTACTTTCTCTTTCGATCTGGTTTTGCAAAGCCATTCTGTTTACTATGCTTACAAGCACTGAAGCTCACACTACACGAGCTACACTAGCTCACTTTAGGCTCACACAAAACTTCTTCAGATGATCCTGAGAAGGACGAGAAGAAGGAAGAGACCGAACTGATGGCAAGGGTGAGATAAACTTCACGAGGAAACTCTCCATTTTCTTTTTCTTTTTTTCAAATTTTCGAAATTCAAATTTTCGAAAGACACCTTGACAACAGATCTTTTTGAGAAGAGATATTTATATTGATGCTATGAAATAGGAAGATGTTTATCTCTACGAGTTTTGTTGATGGTAAAGGCGGCTGTCAATATGCTTACTGTTATCGCACAAGTGATCGAGTCGGCAGCGATAGTTAGATTATTAGGCGATAGTTTGATGACTAAATGTATTTCGGGGCTCTGTTTGATAGGATTCTACATTCAGGGAGGACGCGGGCGCACACCCAATAAGAAGGCAGTCGATTCGGAGAAGAATGATGAAAAGAAGAAGAAGAGAACGGCTCCGGTGAGGATCTTTACCGCAATCCTCCATTGTATTGTGTCCCAATTCAAGTTGTTTTCTTCAGATTCGTCGTTCTACCAGAGGTTCCACCCCCAATCGCAAGGATTAAGGTAACGTGTGACCATTATTACGAATGTATGGCAAAAGGATTGAGAGTGAGCAGGACTGCTCAATCTAATCAATTCAGATCTCGTCTTCTCTCTTATTTCCATCCACGCTTAAATCCCAATCTTGTCCATGCTATGACCCTCACGGTCCGCACTTATCCATTCAAGCCCAGTATCGCAATCCAATCCTCACAAGTTCATTGTCGAATCGCTTGTTCGCCATGTTTCTTGTGCCTGCGCAATACTTCAAAATAAATAGAATTGTCTCCAAATTGGACGTCATCTTACTCGTTTATGCGTTTTGTTTTCTGTAATTCATTGCTCGTGCGACTGTTTGTAATCGTGAAGGACGAATGAGAGAGCCTGAGCCGAATGAGCCGAATGAGAAATGCCCTCTTATCGTGGATCAGAGAATCGACGGAGAGAATCGTTATCACTTCCAACTGGCATATTTGACCGTCCTATCGATTGCCTTGCCCTCTCTGTCCGTCATCCTCCCTCTCTCATCCGATGTCTCGTATCTCGATCTTCCTCTTCCTCGCACTGATTGTCTTCGTTTCCGCCGACTCTTACGTCGATGAGATCAAGAGAATGCAGCCGTTCGAGATCAGGTGAGTCATGTGACCTCTTAGCCAGCTTTAGGCACGTTTTGTTTGGCCTTACCCACACAAACTCGTCTTCTCGATGGGGGCTTAGACTACCATGCTTTCAACAGAACTTTTTATGACAGAGTCCGATTCGAAAGACATTCCTCACGATCCATATTGGGCCCCGCCTTATCAGACAATTAGTCAAGCCATTACAAGGATATTGTAAAAGCATAGTCAGTGTAGTATAATCGATACCTACAATGCCTACCGTATCCCGACTGTACACTAATTGCAATCAGGTCATCTCACACGTGCCCAGCAGAGATCATCGGCAGTGTCTGTCCCGAGGCCAGTCCACTCTTCTATTACAAGTGCTGCGGAGATCTCAACAGGAGCTGCTGCTTCAGACTCCAGGTACTGTAAAGGGCGGGTGGTGGGGGCACAAAATTACTCTTCGATCGTTTTTTTGTGTAAGTTCTTGCGGAATTCACTGTGAGAGAGTGATGTATTAGACTTGTTTCCTTCAGGTGACAGATACCACTATAAACCGGGACTCGTTTTTGCCATTTTAGTGGGTGATTATTACTAGCAGGTTCTTTCGCAGAATTCCGCTATGCCTCATTGATTCAATAACTTTTGGGAATCGAATATCTAGGAATAGGGAAACAGGAAGTATTATTCAGTTCTACCTTCACAGGACTGGGTCATTGTGCTTCTCGCCGTTCTCTCCGTGTTCTTCGTCTTCTCCATGGTCACGAATATCGTTTGTTGTCTTCGTGCGGTGATTCCACGTTGATTCCGACCGTTCCCCTGTTCTATCACGACAACTAATTCGATCTCCGCGATCCACTTACTGTATTTACTTCTGTTCGAATTTGTCAATCTTCATGTATGATGTGTGTATTCCGCCTCAAAACTTCACGTATACGAGATAAATATCCATTATACCGTATTACAGTATTCGTTCACTTTCCTTTCGAGAGATCTATTTCAAGAGATTGTGTACCGTCTAATGTCAATGACTCAATCTAAAAGTCAGTCCACTATCATCTTCTTCATTGCTCGTACGATTGCATGTTGCTAGAGTCAGGGAGATTGACTTTTTGGAAGGGACCCTTTTCAGTGCGCAGAAAGTCGTCCAAGTAATAATATCACTTCCAGCAGAGTCACTGAAAAGGTTACCTCGACCATCTGATCCATACGCAACTCTTGCTGTATTCATACATCCATTCTTGTGAGTGACCAGACAAGGACTGACTGTAAAGTAATGACTTCTCTCAACTGCGCCATCCAAATCGAGATGTAGATCTGATGAGTTGGTTTTCTCACCTATAGTTCCCCTCTATGAACTGTGCTCACAGCTCTTTACTAGGCACTGCACAATCTTCGAAGAATAAAGGTTTCCGCATAAACTTACTTTGTGTTTCATCATTCCTTGCAGCGATGAACTTTCTCGTTCATGCATGCATTCGCGGGAAAGGCCTTATTTATCCTTCGTCTCGCTTTCGCTCCACCCCCTTTGACTCCGCCCCTTTCCCATATCACCATCTGTTATCTTCTCACTCCGATTCATTCATCAAGATGGCTCGTCTCCTCTCTCTCCTTATCTTCTCCTGTCTTCTTCTCGCCGTCTCGGCCTATTCCATCAACACCAATCTCCTCCGTCTGGTAAAGAGAGCTCCCGAGGAACGTCGATGTTAGTTGCTTTGGATTCTTTATTTATGCATGCCATCACATTGCAGAATTGCAGAAACGCCTTTCTAATTAATCTCCATTCCAGTGTACGTTGGCGACAAGACCAAGGAAGAGTACAAGAACGTGAGTGATTACCCTTGTCTATTACAACAATCTCTATAGTAACACAACGTCGATACTAGCCCCTCTTATTAGCGTCTTGCTTGTGGATGCTCCAGTGTCAACAACCAGCTTTCCAGAGCAGTGCCCAATAGAGTACTCATCATCTGACGATAGTAAAATTGCAGGATCTCGCATGGCTCGCGTACTTCCCCATGGAGAAACTGCAAGACGCGCGATATGGGTGGCTCTCGGGATGAAGTCGAGATCTGTGATTGAGTCATAAAGATGTTCTGTTGATTAGCAGCCTCACAATTCACAAGGTTCGCCAAATGAATGGCAAATGATGATGTAATACATGAAGAATCAGGCTACGGAAATGACGAGGAGAATGTTTATTTGGAGATTGTCTGAGACGACATGGCTCTACTTTAGGACATGAAGTGTTTATCATAACGTGGCATGACCTCGAGTGTTTGTCACTCGCTCTCAGGTGTGATGTGGGTGCTCATTAACGTAGGCAAGCAGGCCGAGCACCTGAAATAGAGACTCGTCACATCATTGTTGATTTATAGCCAAGAGAAGGAACGTAACATTACTGAATAACAAAACACTCTGATGAAGCGGAAGTGGGAGTCAAATTTGGGCAATGATCATCACCTTGTGTTCCAGGACTCTCGAATTGTAGACGCACTTGGAGATATCGTCGAGACGCGCTTCGATCTCTCGGAGATGGCGCTCGTAGCGATGAGCCTATGAATGGGTGTCCCTGTCAGTGTCACTTCCTTGTGTCAAGAAAGCTAATTCGACTTGATAATCTCCCGGTATTCCTCAGTAGCCACTAGCAATTGTGTCTATCAGATATTTTGACAGTACCGCTACGGTTTGTGGAAGGGCAGCAATGTTTGTTTGGGAGGATTGCTTTGAAGGCATCACTAACTCATCACTAATGAAGTTGCACTTCTTACTTGTTCCGTGACCCGTGCAAGTAATTGAGTCGTGTCAATTTCTCAGCAACGTTTCCGGTTCAATAGGTTGAGCTCGACTACGTGTGCTGTCTAATTCATTCGTTTGATCTACTTGAACGCATCTATTAGTCTCCAGACCTCTACTTTGCTAACTATTTTCAAGAGTAATTGTCATTTCTCCACTCTGTCAACATGATCCACCGAAGTCGCTAAGTGTATAGCAAGAACAAACCATGACTCGACTCACCATGACCCTCGTCTTCTCGAGTTCCTCACTTTTGCTATTCAGAGACGCTGTGATGTTCTTGTTGGCCAATCTCAGTTGGAATTCCATCTTTCTCGCCACGTCGAGCTCGGCCATTAACTGAATTGCTACTATATTTGATACTGTTTTCGGCGGATTAGAGCGATCATGCGTTATGAATCCGGGGCGAAAACACAACTTGAACACTACGAGGAAGATTTGTCATGAGATTTGTCAGGGATTGTACAATTGTTGAATAGAAAAGAGGATCGTACCGCTCCACACTTCGAATTGGTCGTCGTAAGGTCATCGTGGATCTGAGCAATCTGCTCATCTCTGACCATCACTGCCGTCTTCTCTTTGCTACACTCGTTCTGAGCACGATCTCGTTGTTCCGCCAGTTGAACACTCTGAATGATAATTCTCCATCACACGTTCATAACTATCTGCAGGTGGCATTGATTATTTGGACTCGGATTTCAAAGATATCGAGAGATTGTGTTGAAGAAAATAATGAGTGACACAATCTAACGGCAAGGATTCAATATTGACTAATCCCGTTTTTTGACCAACGAAGCGTGGTTGCTCACAGTAGCTTTCTCGTTCCACAGTTCGTTCTCGAGAATTCTAATCTCCTCTCTTCTCTTCTGGTTCATATTCTCCTCTCGACACGAGTGTTCATTCTGCAGTTCTTTCATCTGAAGTCTAGCCTTCTCGAGTCGACGACGCTCCTCCTCGAGCTCGTGTTGCTTCTAGAAATGTCTCATTTTCAGAGTTTGACGCATCAAGTATGATATCACTTCAGTTAAAGGTATAAAAGTAGTCTAGGGATCCGTATTCGCACCCACATCACAACGACCAGGCAAACACTTGAGATCACCAGTGCACATGGGTTAATCGCGTCATCTCTCAAGTTGGAGAATTCTTTCACGAATGGTAATTGTGTTCCAATTCTTGATGCTAGCTTCTTTGCAAATGTCTGTCCATTCCTTGCACTTTCTCTGTTCTTTCCAAGTAGTCCACAATGCCTACAACTCGCCGCATGTCCAAAGATCCAGTTCGAGTCGCTACTCTACTCTGTTCTATCTAGCGTCAATATTCAGTCACCCGGAAGAAAAGCCCTACTGGACGAGAGTAACGAGCTAATCAGTGGCCTCCACCCTCCCTCTCTCTCCGTTCATGAATATGTAATCTCCAAGAATATGCAATAGCTCGGAATTACGTCACAAGAAACATCATCCAGCACTACTGGTATTTGGGACCAACCCTTTCAGAATACGTCACTGCATTCTAACTGGAATACAGAAGTTGTTTACCTAAGCAACTGTTCCGAATCGTAGCCGTTGCCACAAATGCATATGATCAAGGAGCGGGACAAAAATAAACCACGGATTCATCACGGGATATTTTTTCTGTGCTGGTAACAAAAAGGTAATGATTGGTTTCGAACCTGTTTGAGATCATCTTCAAACTTCTTCTTCTGAATAACAATCCGGTGTTCAGTCTCATGGAAACTGGCTATCATCTCTGATTTCTGGCCCTCGAATGATTCATCCATCTGCTTCACGAGTTCCGCATGATCCACTGCGGCTCTGAAACCGGATCTACGGTTTCGATTTCACGGATGAGTCAGAATAATACAGTGTTTTCCTCATCTTATCTCGATAGTTCCGTTCATAAGAGAAATAAATCCTACAAAAATATCTTGTTGTCGTCTCTTTTTTTGACAAATCACCGTACCACTTAGCTTCCATTTTTTTGCAATAAAAAAAACTAACTTGAGAGCCATCGAGATATGCTCTCTGATCATGGTATCGTGGCGGTTCTCCTGAAAACACTTAGTTTTCGTTGTTTGATGGATACTGTGTGACCTGCGCAGTGAATTCATCCTCATACAGCTTCTTCAGATTGGCGATTGTCGCTTGTTTCTCCTGCTCACTCAACTCGAAGGCTTCCTCGATTTTCTGAATGCTTTATGCCAGTCAACAGACTACGCTTCTTGGCACATAAAGATGGTTAAAGATGATGGTTGATAATGATGTCGGATTCTCAGTCTCAAAATGTACTTCGTGTACTTTCAAGTTCCATAACGAGAGGAGTGGGAACTACGTATCCATTCTTTCAAACACGTGACAACAATAGATGGGAATAAAAATAGCAATGATCATCATTAGAAATCCACACCTTTACTCTTTCCTTCATCGCCTTGACATTTCTGTCACATTCTTCCCTCAGTTTTTCTACTTCTTCATCTCTTCTCTTCGTGTACGCCTTGACGAACGAATCGGTCTCCTTGCGGATTATGTTCCGCTCGAGATCAATCTCTTGAATGAGATACGTCTGCAATGGACGACAATCATTTATCATAGTGTTCACAATGTCTATCGAGAAGAGTCTTTTTCTCTCATCGAAGTGTTGATCATCCATAACTATCCTTCGCAATCACCAAGGCCAACTCATCATCACAGACTTCTCACGCCATCATCCCTTTTCCTATCTCAATTCATAGAACTGAGGTTGAAATTAGAAAAGTCATTGCTTACGAAGTTATAGATTCTGTTGTGGGGCCAAAGTACGTAGTCATCATCATGAAGGGGAGCGTAGGCCGTAGTCTCGAGGGAAACGAGGACAACACAACCAGTTCGACTGCCGATGATGAGATTATCGTGATGAATGGATAACTGAAAATACTGTCATGATTCTCCGGGGATCGATCATACGACGAATCACAAGTACTGTGGATTTCATCATACCAAAGGAGTAGTGAATGACAGAATTGTGAATAAAAATGAGTTCGGAGGGGCTACGCAAACTTTCCACAGTTTCCTAGTCATCCGATGAGCTATTTAAAAAAATGAACGAACATAAGACAGCGGGTAGTGACAGTGTTCCATGAACAGTTCCGGGTCCTCGATATCCGTTGTCCTCGACACGAGCATCTGTCCACAAGCAGTCCCGAGGAATGCTAGTTCTCCTCTGCCTGCCAAGAGATGCGAACTGGACTGATAGCCGAGTGTCGATGTGTGCATGCTCAGTTGGCCGAGATCCTGCATTATCATAAATAACTCATAGACACTAAATAGTTCGTTACAGTTTATGATTTCCATCTCTGATGTTTATTGACTAAGAAAGAGGTGTAGTGAACCCTTAAAATCTCCAACAAAGACGAACGCACCTTTCCATTCCTGAACCTGGTTATGGCGAATCTTTTGTTCAACACATAGACATTGTTGCCGACATGCAGAATATCAGCGTAAAACTGCAGTTTTGTCTCGACGCTCCATACAAGATCGCCAGTTCGACAATCGTACACGAAAATCTGCAAAATATTATCTTGCAGATCATGTGATATTTATATTTTGTTGTTGTAGTTGATGTTGTTGGATATCTTCACATTCTCACTACAACATCAACGAGCATAAAGCAACTGTATTGTTTTGTAATGTATCGCTACAATATCTCAATAAATCTGTTCCAATTCCAGGAAAAAGGCAAATTCTAGTCCCCAAACAGGTGTTTGGACGACTGTTTATACATTAATTCGCTAAGGAAATAACAGCTTGAGGATTAGTGTGGGCAGCCAACACTCACCATTATCAAATTTGATTGGAATCATGAATCTTAGTTTGAGCACAAGAGTAGTTCGATCTCACTTGGTCATTGACGCCGAGTACAGTGATAAAGTCATCATTATCGGAGAAGACTGCCTTCGAAATTCCCTGAGGATTGAGGGATTATTACTCTCTTCACACTCTCTCTACGGGCACACATAGAAAGAGATAATTTAAGAAGCGGAAATTCGTACAATCACAAAGGGTTTATCACTAATGAACTGACGAAATCGTCTCGCGCTTACCTTTTTCAGATTTGTGCTGTATCCACAGACACGAGAGAAGTCGTTGGTGAGGTAAATATAGAATCGATGAGATTGGAAGAGGGCGACCAGGGATCGAGAGTGGTTGGTGCAGCACTGCAGTGAATACGAAGAGGAGATGTATAACAACAGCAAGAATAGTCCATGTTACAAAACTAAATGAAAATTTAACTCACATAAACGAAGTTGTGCACAATCAGATCCTCTCTCGGTTCGAGTGCATGGAAGGCCACTTCGAATGCTGTCACTCCTATTTTAGTGACAACAATGAGTTGGTAGAGTTGATTGGTGAAGAAAATAGCGAGAACGTCCTTGATTTGAGAGAAGCTGACAATTCTCCTGCAATCGAATAACACCACCTGTCGTTTCCTGACCTTCTGTAAAAACACGATAAAGAAACAGTACTTTCGTTGAGTGTCTTGATTGGTGCCATTCCTACATAAGAAAACAATGTATAAGGGAACAAAAAGAGGTTACCCTGAATTCCTTGCAGAAATGATGATATCACCATCGGCATCGAGTGTCGCTACGAACTCATTCGATATAGATGCATTCGTGATCTCCTTGATATGCTTGACAGTCACTACTCTCCCGCCGTCTTTCATCGTGCTATTGACGTGTCTGGAATGAGGTTGTGCAATGCTAGAATTAGGGGACGATTACGCGTTCGCTTTTGGCGCAGCCAACGAATAGACTTCCGGTTCGGTCTCTTTGTTTTTTTGCCTTAATAAATATCCCTTCCCCTCTACCTCAAGCAGCTGACGAGCAACTCCTTTCCATTCGTATACAAGAGATTCTCTTCCGTCTGATCGAACGAGAGAATGCGTGCGCTTCCGGAGTCGAGACGGCACTCACTCAACTGGAAGGAGACCATGAGGGCTACTCTCTCCGTTTCACACACTCTCTCGCCTAGGGACAGAGGATTCAAAGGTAGCATTTCCAAGTGATTTAGAAAGACCACACGTCTTACTCACCACAATCGAGATCGCATCTTCCCACATCGGATTTCCCTCGTGCATCGGGAAAACGAGGAGAATCCCGTTCTGCGTAGCTACTGCGAACTTCCTGATCGTGAATGTCATCGCAACCACTCGACATTCCGGGATTTCACTGTCCAAGAACCTGTAAGAGCGATTTTTCTCCAAGAGCAGGAGAAACATGAGCGACATTGTGTGAATGGTAATTGAGATTATCACAGTCCAAAAGGAGAATGCTCACGTTCGATACGACTCCGATAGATTGACAATCTGCAGTGGAAGAGTCTCTCTGTAGAGTCGAATGGAGGATTTGGTGGTGCCGAAAGCCATCGTGACGTCGGACGCCCAACTGTGACAGGTGACATCGTCGAACTAGAATGAGATGGGTCAATTAAGAGAGCTGTTCTAACGACTGCCTAATCAGAGACGTTGAATCACTCCACAAGATGAGATATTTACATGAATCTGGGAGAACTTGTCGACGTATCCATTGAGCACTCTGAGCAGATACGCGTAGTCTCCTCCGAAGACACAGACGATTCCCTCGTCTGCGGGGCAGAATGAGACCTGATGGATGCATTCTTCTTATCTTCATGGATAGTAAGACCACTGGTGGTTTGCACTTGTATCCGCCTAAGATCCTGAAAGTATCAATAGGATCCTCACCTCCCATCTCCCCGAGTCCGTATTCGGCACGAGTTCACCGATTGCACTCTGCTTCAGTTGTTTCATATCAAATACGGTCAACTTGATCATATCTGAACTCGCTTCTGAGAGGGCCACGAGCGATTCCGAGTCTTGTGAGATGCACATGGAGGTTACTCTGAATATGAAGTAGTGATAATGCGCATTCATGAGTGTGCTATGCTGAATGGAGGATTATTCCTATAGTGGAATGTAACTAAGGATAGAGAACTAACTTATTGGGATGCGATACATCAATGACAGCCTCCATTGTACTCGCATCAAGCACTCGAATGGCTGCACTTCCTCCATTCGAAAGTTCGTAGATACCGAAAGCAACGAAGGAGTGATCGGGAGAGGATGTGAGAGAGGTTACCTGGAATGATACTGATACTATGGTGATATTCGAAATTCACTGATGAGTTTACCTCTCCACTCTGTTTCATGAACTCCACTCTCGGATTGTCTCCATCGATGTCGATATGGTGCAAACAGTCGGCATTCGAGTAGAAAACAGTCGAGCTGAGCCCGAAAGTAGCCGAGGAGAACCCACGAATGCTCTGAAACGTGTGATAATTGTGATTCATAACAAAGAAAGGAACAAACCTGACTCCTACTTGCGAATTCTTTCGAAGAATGCATACTGCTTCGTGTCTACGAAGACGCCCGGGTCGTGTTCGGCTGTGTGCTGAAAGATGTGGAGGGGAGTGGAGGGATGTGGATAAGATGTGGAGGCATTGGAGTTATCTATGAACATTGAATCTGCGGTCACAATATTTACACTCATTAGGAACGATTTAGTGCACTGCTTCTCAGATTTACGAATATTTTGCCTTTTATACTTTTTGCTACGCTTACTCAACCTAATAATGAGCTGAATTGATCACTGACCTCAAACCAGGCCTGGTCGTACTTCTTGACCTTCTTAATGAGATCTGCTTGAAGGAACTTGATGCTTCCCTCGTTGTCACTCTCGTGATCAGAGGAAGAAGAACGCTTGTCCTCGAGGGTCTTCGAGTTCTGAAAAGTATCCAAGGACTACTAGGCGTAGCTGTCACTGCCCAATGTTAGCTGCTATTTATTCTCCTGTGAGGAAGAAAGTGGAGGGATTATCAGTATGTTTCTCTGTTTGTTTCAAAAGGAGGTGGAATAGGAAAAGAGATTTACCTTCTTGCTCAACGGCTTCTTCTGTCTCGTCGGTGGTACGGGTGTCTTGGACGCGTTACTCTTCACTGGTTCCCTCTTCTTCCTGGAGAAAATTTTAAATGAAGAAACCGCTTACTAGTAGGGTTCGAAGAATTACCTAGTTTCTGGAAAAATAAAGCGAACCTGCTCAGATTCGGCTCACTCGTCGACGGACGCAATGAGCGCTGCATAAGCAAAATGCTATCTAAAATAACTTTGAAAATGGAGCGACTGGAGGAACAACATCGAAACAAATCATTGCAGGAAGTAGAAAGCGGCTTCTTGAATTCACCAGAATGTACACGAAATCTGTCAGGAAAGGGTAGAACCGGAAACGGAGACACTAGAAGGGACTCTATCCCCGATTCGCCGACAGATTTCCTTGCACTTGAATGGTTCACGCACTAAGAGGAGCGGAGCTGAGAGAGGGAGTTGACCACGCCTAAATGGTGGGTCATTTCCGGAACGAACTCACTCAAGCATGCTTCCCTTGTTGCATGGACCATGCGATCAGTAAAAGTCTTCTTCATCAAGTAACCAAGTGTATTGTTAATAATCAACTCTTGTGGTTAAACCATTGCATTTCAATCTCGAACCTCAAGATATTCAGATCACATTGTGTTAGGATAATATTCATTACGTCGGACAGGCGGGACCCTCGGAAGTTCACACCCAAAGTGAACTTCACTCTTAATCATGCATGATTCATCGCTCACCTATGTGATTGACATATCTCCATACCTCTAGATAAGAGGTCACACCTCAATGCAATCATGATGTGAACCTATCATATCTTTTCGTATGATACTTTCGAAGTATTTATCGCATTGAGAACATGTGAGCACACCATGACACTGATATTCAATGTCCAGTCCATTGCTTATGATGAGCAAGATCCCTTTGCTTGTTGAATTGCATCGAGCACACATTGCAGCACACTGTCTCTTTATGATGAGCATAAAGATGAAATATCTGCTTAGAGGAGGAAGTGAAACTCTCCCGACAATGAGAGCACTTATACGCTCCGCTTTCTGAAATAAAGTATAATCGAGCAATATTCCGAATACCTCACCTGAACGAACCACGGTATTGCAGTTATACTTATGATGCGTCAGGTTAATTGAGGCAACGAACTTTTCTCCACACTTATCACAAATCCAAGGCTTGTCCTTGTGTTGACGAATATGATTGGCGAGCAGTAAATTTGATGTGAAAGTCATAGCACATTTGGTACAAGAATAGGGTTTGTTGACTGCGAATAATTAGTTTTTTTAGATCTAAAAACTACTATTAATACCTCTGTGAACTCGTTGGTGACTTGCGAGAGCACATGGCGTCGATAAAATCTTGAAACATACGTCACATTTATAGACTGCAAAATATGGATATGATATGAATGCTCCTTAGATCCTCGCCTGAGTGAGTGATCGCATCGTTGAGGTGTGTGGAGGAATGTCGGAACAGAGCATATTTTGAGTCAAACTTTGCTTCGCATTTATTGCAAGTGAACATGGAACTTGATGTGGTTGGCAAAGTGGCCTGTGATGAATTTATTTCGATCTGTGATGACATATTAAGACACAAAGAAAAATAGAAAATATCTAATATGTCGAACCTGTTCAACTGCGTCATTTCGCAACTCTTCAGCAACGCTGTACACACTGAATTTCTTCTGACCAGCCATATCTTCTCTCGATTCATCCAAACAATATTCATGCTTTATTGGACCGTTTCCCTGATATTGTTGTTATCAATTTCAGTACCTCGTTGAAATTTAATAATTTCTACTTCAGAAGGAATTATCTGGTGTTCCATGGTAATCTTCTCGATTGATTGCTTATCGTCTCCTTCAAATGCATTTGCGTTATCCTCCGAATCATCCTGGTTATTGTTCTGGGAGTGACTATACCGTAACTTTCATACACTCACAATTGTTTCCAATTTCACATCCGCTTGATCAGTCTGTCTAGAAGAGTTTGGATGTACGACAGAGTCTAATGGTTTCACTAAGAGTTCATCCGAAGGTAACACTGGACTTCCGATGACAGTTCGCTAAAGAGAAATAAATAGTAGTTTATCAAGCCATTGGTGTTTCTTACTTCATTCGAGTTATTCCGAGGTTCCTCGGGAAGAAGAAGGCATGGATGAGTTCCCTGTACAGATGTTTCCAATATCGATTCAATCATAATTCCGAGAGAGACGCATACTCCACACAATAACGAACGGAATTCATTCACTCTAAAGAGAGAGCACAAATTGATTCTTTTTTTAGAGAACAAATTGATTCATTGGAACGTACTCGTTCAGGGGATCGTGAATTGATGTCGTAAGCTCCTTCTTCAATGATTCTGCTTCAAACCGTAGCGTCTAGAGGAAATATTTACAATATTTCATAAAACGCAACACAAACCTGCATGTTTATTCCATCTCGCACGACTGCTTGCATTAGACCAAGGCACTTCATCATCAGACGGCCGAGTCGGTCATTCCTCGAAAGAACGTAAGCCTGAGTTATCGGAATACATAAATTCAATCGAATTATAGTCAATAGAAGAGATTATGAAAATATGAGCATAAAACAAACTTTCTGTCTCCAAAGTTCGATACGACTGATCCGTTGAAGTAGATTTGAATTCATGGCTCTGCTTTCTATATGATCAGACTTAAAAAATCATCAAACAATAACAATAAAGTGGACAGTTACATAGGTGAAGTTAATAACAGTGAACAAAGTGATCATCGGAACTAGGAGGGCAGAATTTTCTCTTGGTTAGGCTAGATATCTTTTGAATAATACGTGGAGGAATGCACAACAGAATGTTGGATTCACTGTGATGTCAGTAAAGCACCGCGAAAACATGCGTTTATCTGCAGACAAAATCCTTGAATGGACACTCGGTTGGCGGTAAAGATGAGCATGATTGACAGGTGACATGACTTGACGCACTCCATTTAGAACACTCTACTGTGAGACAGTGTAGAAACATATTTGTTTAAAGGCTTAGATGCTCATTTTCAGCAACAACTCGTTCAGATAAAGGGTCCATCGGAAGAGTATTGTTCAAATATGAGCGCAAGGTGAAGTCCCGCATGAATTCGCCCACAATAAGTCGGTGTGATTGACATGTCTCTGTGTCACTCTTAAGATAAGAGGGTCACACTTCAAAGCAGATATGATCTCATCCTCGTGAATATACTGCATGACGCAATCGAAGGCTTTATCATTTTGAGAATGAGCAAGAACTTGTATCATTCAATGGCCGGCCCATCTTTTATGAAGGGAAAGATCTAGATTCTTTCTAAACTCCATAGGACACTTATCGCACTTCAGTACGTTTTTATGAATATAGTGGCGATGCAGTTTCAGTTGACTGGATGAATGGAATTTCTCAGTGCAAATGGAACAACGATGTCGTTTCATATCTGTAATTGATAACTGCCTTATAGTCTTAACCGCAATCTCACCTGGGGAAGTACATTCACCTCTCTTATGAGTTTGAAGGTGTGCATACACACGAAATGCCTCTCCACATTTCTCACAAATCCATGGTTTCTGTCCGTGGTATTTACGGAGATGATTGACACGCAATGCATTCGATGTGAAAGACATTTCACAGGTGTTGCACGAGTACGGCTTCTCGACTGCATTGAGTTAAATTCGTTTGGAACATTGGCAATCCATACCTTCTTCTGCGTCTCTATTGTGTACTCGACGGTGGCTTGCTAATGCGCAATTCGTCTTCATAACTCGTTTGCATGTTTCACATGGGAAGCCTTGAAAGTGGATGTGGTAGGCAACAAGCTATCAGTTATGGCTTACCTTCATGGCTCTCCTTGTGACGGAGCAGATTTAATGCGTTTTCGAAAGTCATAGTGCACTTGCTACAATTGAACGGTAGTACGGACGTTGCACCGACTATGGAAGAAGAGAGTTGCTGAATGTTTTAAGTTTTTTGTCCTAATTTCTGACCTGTGGTTTTGTCCTAATTTCTGACCTGTGGTTCGTCAATGTTCTCGTGCTCCTCAGAATCTTTAAGTTCTCCGGATTCCACGAAGAGATCATTTGCACCCGACATATACATGATGCCAATTTCTTCCGGTTGTTCTTCGAGGTTGATTCCAGTTGGTTTCTGATTTATGACTGATATCTTATACAAAACGAGTATTCAAAAGGTACCCTTGATCTTACCCTTGATGATGCATTCATTTGCAGCTTACTTCCCGTCGCAGATGACTCGAGAAAATGCTTCTCGTCCTCAGGAAACTCATCACTGAAAGTCTCAGGCTCCTGATTAATATTACTTACGAAGATAATATCACTTGCTCAAACCACTGGCTCGAGTTTGATGTCCGATGGATGAGGCCGCAGATCACAGATAACTGGTTCGGCAGCTCCAATGGTCTCCACAGCAAAACTATTCGGCGGAACCGCATGTTCATGTACTTCACCGTGGGAAGGTTCCTGAAATGAATGTATTTATTTTTTCGAGAATCCTTCGTAACTGTGCTGGCGTAATCTTGGGGTTCCTCGGGAACAAGAATGTACGGATGGAATTTTTGTTCCGATCTTTCCAACACTGATCCTATCATCAATCCAAGTGAAGTGCACATTCCATACAGTAGAGACCGAAATTCGTTCTCCCTGAAGTTAAAATGAAAACTGTATTTTGTTTGTTTTCATGTACTTGTTTAGTTCCTCGTTTATTGACGTCATTAACTCGGTCGTCAGAGATTCGAGTTCGCACCTTAGCCCCTAAAACATTATTGTATTCTGATGGCAGAATTTAAAAAAAAACCTGATTGGTTAGCCCATCGCGAACAACAGTCTGCATTAGATCGAGAGACTTCATTATCAGACGGCCGAGTCTGTCAGTCCGCGATAGAGCATACGCCTGTAATTTGCTGTTCAGTCAGATATGAGCACAATTCCTATCTGGCAATCCAAATCATAATGATTTGCATTCATTCCCAATCATGTCAGATCAGTATTACCTTTTTTCTCCACACCTCGATTCCGTCCATTCTTCGCAATTGATTGGCACTCATGACTCTGAATGTATTGATTAAGGATCAAGGATCACACGATTAAGGAGAGGAGATAGTAACGTAGTGAGAAACATCTGTGACTCTATTTAACAAAAGCATATGCTAATATCACGCATAAAAGAGAATATTCGTTGCGAAACCAACTCGAGTAATCTTCATGAAAGCTTTCCTGAAAGGGTGAGAAAACCATAGCCGCTCGATTCCTCGTCAAATTGAGCTTGATTGGCAGGTGTCATGGATTGGCGCACTCGCTTGTTCATCGCTTTGGAGCAGATTGTTACTAACGTTGACAGCAGGTAAAAAAGAGCGACAAATGTATCGCCAGTAACATCGTATCTAAATATTGTGGTACTTGCCATTATTTCCTGTATTAAATACGAGGTTGAATGGAGATTCAATTAGAGAAGCGAATAACAAGTTAAGCCGATGCAAAAGGAGATCAACCCCCACGCTTCAACGTCAATTGACTCATCTGCATATGCATGAAGAACCGTTCCCTTTCCTGTTTCTCCTTTCCTCCCCACATACCCTCTCAAGTCCCCGTCCCGCCTTCTCGTGTTAGGTAAAGATCGGGTATCGGTTTAGTTGACGGACTAGGATCTGAAGTCTAGCCGTTACACGTTTATTTCGCTTTCAATGTTTATCAGCTGTGAACCGATTATCTTATTCGAATCGATGACACTTGACTGATACATCTTTATTTACGCATGGGCAAGAATGTTAGAAAAAATCGGCGAAACAGCTACAGCAAACACATAACGAGGCGAATGACAGGAAATGGGAGGGGACTTATGGATAGGACAATTCAGTCATCTAAGTTATATTGATCAAAGCCTAGAGCTTCTACTCTTCGTTGTCTAACAGCTACCCAGTGAGCGACATCGGAAGCAGAATTAGTCCGAAGCCCTTGAAATGTCTCGCCTATGAGATAATCCTCTGCCCTATACGCCTGGTATAAAAGGAAAACATGCGAACGATTAGGGAAAAAGATTGGAAGTAACTCGAGTCTTGTAACTGTAAAACAGTCATATCTTTATTATATATCATAACTACCATACAGCACTAAATAATTATAATAATATAAGGATCATTATTCCTTAAAATCACGATCGCAACGTGAATGAATGAAACTAATGATTTAGAAACCATACCTGAATTAGCTCCGTTGTTGTTGATGTTAGCCAAGCATATTGCAGGGAAGAAGAGAAGCAGGAATATATCTTTCAAGAGATTGCATTAAAGGGGGAAACATGTTTTGAACTCGACGTGGCGATTCACCAAACATTCAGAAAATTCGGTGAGCGGCAATCGGAAACTGAAAAAGACGTAGTTTACTGTAGACACACGTCGCGTGCCTGATTATGGCAAGTCACATTGTGATCGAGGCTCTCAACAATATTCAAGGAATGCTATTCACGAAGGCGATAAAGATATGAAGACTTGCTCTCCGCTATTTAATGGTTGCAATTTTCCCTCGTCAACTCCGCCTCTCTCCACGTCTCATTGGAATATCCGATCTCGGTCCAAAGATCATAGTATGATCGCAACCGGGCTAATTCTCACTCTATCACTCTAAAAAGGAACACAATGAGGCACAAGTATTATGCAGTATTCTCATTTCACCTGCCACTCTAATCAACAAATACATCATTATTATGCGAGAAAGAAAATAAACAAAAAATCAAACAAAAGAATCAAGAAATCATAGCAGAGCCAAAATGTAACTGTTTTTTGCTCCGCACAAATCAGAGCTAATTTCAACTAAATATCAAACGCTAGGATTTTTTATTCCGTGATTGTGGTCTTGTCGATGATGATCATATTTTTATTTGCCTCGAGGTTCGAACATGGATGTATACGTATAGGACAAATGGAGATAGGACAGTCATAAACATCAATCTTGAAGAGTATACTCATAGACTAAATCATCAGCATCGCTAATTCCTTTTTCAAGTTCAGATTTCCAGAACGATTTTTCGACGGGATTATAGCTATTTAAAAGGGCATGTTTAGGGAAGTCAACTTCGGTTACTATGAACACACAAGACATTTCGTTTTGCAAAGAGCTTTCTGAGTTCGAAAGTAACAACGGAAGGATTTCAGTACGGAATAAAGATATACCTCGGGTCAATGATTTTTTCTGCTCAAAGTCGAGATCGGAAAGGGTGGATGAACTGTAAATGTGACGTTCTATAGAAAACAAAATATTCCAGTGGTTATCATTCAGTCTACATTTAGCCCATTCCTCATCCGACACATTATCGGGGCTTATTCTGAAACTGTCGTCGTCTGATTCGTATATGGTCACGAGGCCAAAGAGGATGTAGAGAGTATCTTTCTGAGTGGTGTTTGGAGATGCAAGACCATCGAATACGTCCCATCGTGCCTCCTCTGCACTTGCACGACGCTCTCAAGTACAATATTTAAAGACAGATGTGATTTCAGAAGTGATACCTGTTCCCGGAAGCATCTGTGCTCTCAGTACTTCAGATGGATAACGATGAAAAGAAGATGGAAGAGGCGGGATTTGATGCCACCTGTAGAGAGACTGTTCAGAGGGATGGCAGAATGTAACCAAAACTCGGCGAGAGAAGGATGAGTGAATGAATGGGAACGGGCCTAATCTGTGACAGGGACGAGACTGGGGTTGTGCCAGAAGGTGAAAAAAAGGCGAGAGACGAAAAGAGTCAAGAGAAAAGTAAAAGTAAGGAATGAAAGGAAAAATAATTCGGCAAATTGATAGAGAAGACAAGAGTGCTCAAGAGGTGAACAAAAGTTACCAGTCGTTATGTTCGATGGGAGTTCGAGTGATACGGGGGGAAAGAAGATGAAAAGAAAGGGGTGGGAAGTTGATGTCAATGGGGAAGACAATCCAGACAAGAGGAAATAATTAGAATGCGCGATTGTGATTGACTAAACGGAGAGGAATCCACAGAGAGTAGAAGGAACAACTGAACAATCAGTCTATAGAGAAGGATAGACCACGGAGACAAACGATTTTCCCGCGTGAACTTTGCCACGCTCGCTTCTCTCTCTCCCTACGCCGAGTAACCGCGACGCGTCTGCGATCAGCACGCGTCGCGGCTCTAGCGAGAGTACGGGTATGCAAATGATTGAATGAGTGTGTGTTGTCACTATGTCACCCGGTGGATAGCCCACGAATTGACACATAGTCCAAACACTCTAAACAAGCCCATATATATTTTTTGCATCCTATCTCCTTCTCTCTCTCTTTCGCTCTCATTTTTTTGTTATAAAAAAGCATAGTAATAAAAACATTCCTTAACCCAACACACAATACCACACAATCGCTGTCTACCGTAAATATAACGAACACTCTATGCTTTTCCATGCACCGGTGGTTGATCTTGTGGAGAGAAAACTGAAAAAGGAGGCAGGAAGTCTCAAGAAATCAGGCAGACATGCGTGATTGTATAAATAAATGAACTTACTGATGTCTATCGACAACCTAATACCCATTTCAGGGCTTTTCCATGAGAAACTTATATGGATAGCCAAGCAAAAGGCAGCGAGAATCGATGGTAGGCCGAGTGAGCGAGAGGCTGAGTGAGAGAGAGAATGGGCGTTGCCGATAAGAACAACGATAAGATATAGCATAAATATAAGATACCATAAGATACGGTAAGATAATGATAAGGAGGAGGCCTTGCAGATGAGATGTGATGTGATAAGTGAGGAGGGTGTATGCATTAGAGTGAAGACTAGAAATGATGCTTGAGAAGATTGACACGTAATCAATCTTTATACAAAAAAGGTAAAAGGGGAAAAAAGGTTGACAACATAGTTAGAAAAAGAGAAATCGCTATGCAATCATCCAAAGGCACCGAATATCTTTACGACCTTCGAACATTTCAATTTGAATGCACACATTTATCAATCAGTCATGGTTACAAACAAGTAATGGTGCTAGAGCGATCTAATTCAATCAGTAAGATCGTATTCGGGTTCACATGGGATGCTACGTGATTGAATTTTCACCCAGTACTCTCTTTCCTCACTGTCATAGCATTGCATGCTCCTAGAAACCAGGCGGTCTAGAAGTTCGTTCTCGATCTTCACGAATAGTTTCATAACAAAGCAACGATTGCGCGTTTGCGGGAAATAAGGTTCGAACACGGGTAGAATTTCGACTCGCAAAAGAGTCTGGCCGTCATACAGATTTTTCCGTGATTCGAATGAATCTGACAACCAGGGTTCTCTCCGAAATGAAGACGTTATAATTGAAAGCGCATCAGTCATAAGGTGTCTAATGACTCCTATCTCATAATCGGTCAAGTTCTCCTCAGTGATCCTTGCTGATTCGTCTTCTGATTTATAGATTATTGCGATGTTCAGCAATATCTTCGTTAGAGTTGTTTTGCAAGCCTCGGTAGTGATGAGATGGAAGAATTCGCGCCTGGCAAGATGTGGATCCATGAATGGAGCTGCAATGGGTATTCATGAGCAATTCATTCATTCATTCATTCATTTATTTATTTCCGTTACGTTGCAGGATTACAAGAAAGTTATGAATAGTCGTCTAGAAATGCACTTCGATTCTTCACTCTTTTCTTTTTTCTTCCCATTGCTATTCAAGAATTAACACTTCAAAATTAACTGATCGAGAAGAGTAAGAGAGCTCCTATCCTCCCCGAAACGATGAACTTTAAATATTACTCACTTGAAAGCTACTGCTCCAATGCAAACTGGACAGATGAAGGAGAAATCAGTCTGATCCGTGAAAGAGTGCCTTTCGGAACCTGAAAGATGACATTGACTTTTGCTGCCGAAACTCAAGCAGTATTTAAGTCAAAAAATATATTAATGGCAGTGCGACATCGTACGTTCAATGAACTGGACCGGGTTGTTGTAATGAGTAAGCGTCCTTTATTTGGCCGACAATATCTACACTTGTAACAATCCACATAATAAAGTATGAAGTTATGAATCAACTCGTTGGTTAGTTACCAGAAATCTTAATTAGCAAAGTATTAGTTACTTGGTTAGTGGGCAGAGCTTAGAATCAGATTGCAATCCATTGAAGAGGTGATTTGAGGAGCGACAACGTACGAATGACAAAATGGGAGGATATGGAATGTGGAGGGAGAACAGCACTGGGGAAACAACAACAGCTTGTCAGATTGGGGAGAAAGATGTCTCTGTAGTTCGCTAGATTAAAGTGACAGTAAATTGCCCGGTACTCGTGGAATTCGAAGGGGAGTGAGGTGAGAAGACACAGCACATATTAGTACACATCGAGACAATGAGGGAAAGCGGAGGTTCTACGCATCTCTCAAACGAGGCTCTAGGATCAACTACAAGCATCGATATTTGATCGTAAAATATAGGAATAGGCTATAATAGGAACAATCCAAATGTGTGAAATGTTTCGAAAAGTACAAAGCATGCTTGGAATAGTAATCCAATATAAAGGAAGTCGAAAAATGAATACTACAAGTCAATACTGAACGGGCCTTCTTCTTCAATCGAATCTTTAGCAATATTCTTCTTGGATATTTTGATGAAGAGTCGTTCTAATTCCATCCTAATCTCTCTTGCTTGAGGGTGATCGTTGAATCCATCGCAATTGACGTATGGAAGATTGGTCGGTTCAGTAGTCGCCTCATTGCTGTCGAGTGTATCCTCCATCGAGAGCGAGTTCTGGAAGAGTAGAAGATGAGGAAAGCTCATTTAAAATAATACTACTTACAGACTATTTAATTAATGATGAATGCATTTCGTAGTATTGCATATTGAACAGAAAGTAGTATTGTTTGTGAAGGATATTTAAAACAGCCGTCACTTACTCTCCCCGATAAGGTAAAATCATAACTTGCTACATCATCTGCCCCAAGCATCACAAAACTCACTGTGTTATCAGCAGTTGTAATCGTTGCTCTCGAGTGTTGCACCGCTGCACTGATCATCTCAGTGAGAGACGCGAGGACGATGCTCATATCGTCGTGTTGAGGGTTGTTGTTCTCGCGATGTTTACGAGCCAGCGAATCGAGTACGGCCTGAAAGTGATCTTTGATCTTTGATCTTTGAGCGAATATCGATTCAACTGGTCTTTTTCGAGTATCCGACACAGCAGCTGGTCACTATAATTGCATCGGAACCGTAAATAGCAGAGCCATCGTCATGGCAGGTGATGTGTCTTGCAGAGGGGCTTGTTTTAGTGTCTAAGAAAAGATTGCCTGGGCTAACGAGATGCAGCTCTCCGTTTGCAAGTGTTCCTTCTCTCGAACGAGCTCGGACATGAGGTATCTGAAGAAATTCGATTCATATTCTGTGCAAGATCAAAATATCAAAGTGACTTGAATATATCCCGTTTTTGAAGTTTTGTGAACAATCCTGTTCATCGAATATGTTTCATGATTCGAGAAAATGATTTAATCGAATTGAAAAGGAGTCGAATTTAGCCTAAACTATCTAATTATTTATTTATAAATAAAAAAACATTGACGCAACTCACTCATTGACTCGTTTTGGCTCGACTCCGATCTCCTCTATCACTTTCACTACAGATTCGGAACAGATCAGGAGATGTGAGCATTGGAACTCATCGACCTGTAAATGTGAATGATCATGATTGCTAATGAACGGTAGAAAATTGCAAACAGTCGCCCAACTGTCATCCTAAACACTAACCGGGTAAACATAAACATCTGGAGTGCTTATCACGGGCGGTCCAGTCACTCCAACGAAAATCGGGTTCTCAGCAAAGCAAAGTCCTCGAAAACAGTCTCCGACACCTCGAGTTGGACTGAGGAAGCTCTGAAGATGATCATTGATAAGTTGATAACGAATAAATCGCAATCACAAATCTCGTGAAACATACCGACGGGATGACTCCAAGTTGTCTGAGTCTCTCGATCTCATCCTGGTTGTCCATATCGTGCTCTTCGTTTAGTTGCCAGTCACAACTGTTCCCGTTGTCAACGAGGAGAGCGAGGACTCTGCAAACAATTTAATTTCGGAATGAAACAGTTTAGTTATGCTTCCCTGGCAAAAACATATTCAGTCGCGCGCTTGCTTTATCATCCGTATTGAATGTTTCACAATAAAAAATCCATAACACTTTTCGTTTCCCATGATGGATACACTCGTGAAGCTCAAGAATGAGAAAACGAAGTAAGTTTTCTCGCGAATCCTTGCGAGAGAGGAAAATCAGAAGCTCATTTTTAGATACTTCTCTAATTTACAGTGATGGCAGTCAAAAATGAAAGCAGTAGTCTCCAAAACTAGGATCAAGTGACTAATCACAACTAATGAACTGCGAAAGAAGTTCTCGAATATCATGGTGCATCGCATATAAAATATTGTATGGCACACAACTATTAAAAATAATTTAACGTTCTTAATATCATAAATAAACTACACACATGCATGTCACGTAATTTTTACAGTTCTACTGAACATCTTTGGAGTCTCCAATCGCCCCAAAAATAATATTACGTCCCCTAGAGCGATAACTACTTATTCACTAATATTTATTTGTTATTATTTGATAATAGCCAATAATTGTTCAATCTCTAAGTTCCAGAAAGATCCTGCTTCTTATCACTGATCAGCTCGAGGTTCTCTCACCTCGAATTGCCGCAGTTGATAATGTAGATGTGATCAGCGACGATTACGGCAGCGAGGACGGTCGTACCCGCTTGCAACTGCAAATTTAATATTTTGCAACTATTTTTTTATTGTTATTTCGTTATTTTTTAATGTTATCGTACCCAAAAGCCTGGAGCACGATTCTCTCCCTCTCTATAATCTATACCTTCGCATTGATCTTCGTGACCATCTCGACGCTTTCTTCTGTTTGTTGTTCCTTCTGCAGTAATCGTCGCAAGAGGAGCTCGTCGATGTCCTGAAGCAATATTTATATTTTATTTCTTCAATATTATTTTATAGTAAAAATCGCACGAATTGTTACTGTAAAGATCCGTGCGTGGCGAAATATCATGTTTGTTTTAAATACGCTCCCTTGTAACTATTTATATTGGAAGTAGTGTTTGTGCGTCAGCATAGTTTTGTGCGTCAGCATATTCATTTGTTTGTATGCGCAAAATCAATAAAAAAAGTAGTACCTGATTGTAAAGCGCAGTCACTGTAGCGAATTTCGTTTTCAGCTCGTTCTGGATCTGGAATTTGAAGGTTTGAACAGAAAAAAATATCCTAAAGCCCGTCAGCTTATTCTTTCCCACGTAAGCATGAGTCAGCTTAACGACAATAATAGAGAGGGGGACTTCGAATGCCCATGTCCCTGTGACGAAGTGGGTGAGTCACTCCGTGGGTAATGTCAAACCTCGTGTCTCATTGATTTACTTTACACCAACTAGGATCAAATGGATGGATTGTAGAATTAATGCTAATAAGCCAAAATTGAGCTATCAAAATCATATCAAAATTGGGTACTAAAGCCAGCAGGTAGTAAATCCAGAGGGCGCTAAGGCCAGAGGGTACTAATATGCGGTTCCAGTACCCAGCAGTCACAAATAAGATTCCAATCTAACCTGTTCTGGCGTCATTTCGATCGTGATTGGATTCTCTTCGAAGATTTCATACGGAAGTCGATTCGAGACGTACTTCGCTGCCCGTTGATCGCCATTGTACGCACAGAAAATGGCGTAGAATTGGACGCCGTTTTTACTGAAATTTTGATTTTAAAATAAAATAAAAGAACACCAGAGTAAAGTTAGCCCCAGCCAACTGCGTAAACCACATTCCCAATCATGAACTTACTTTGCTTCACTGTTATCGATTAAAACTGAGTGTGAAGGAGTGGTTTATGGTCGTAAACTAAGGAATAATGGCTAGTAATTACAATCTGGCGTAGGTTGTTATGGATTTACGACCGTATGGGAATTCACGGCAATGGGGATTGAGAGGAAGCTAGTAAATATGCCAAATCGATCAAAAAATACATTGCTCACCTCAAATTCAGGCATTTGTGCATGAATTCTGGCCTCATCTGCCTCATGATTCCTCCTGTGTACCTGGCGTTTGTAATAGCGCCGATTCCGGATTGTGTACATCGTGGTAATTCGTCTGTCCAGTTTTCGAATTCGGCCATAAATCTGCAATTAATTTATTATTTTAGAGTCAAATCAATTCAAAAGCTCACAGGAACAGAGCAAGTAACGCAACAAACGAGAGCAGGATCGGCAACGCGATGGGAATAGATAGCGGGTTCGCAGTAAGAAGTCACAAACTGGTCCCAGCATCTTTTACTGTCCCTTTCTCCCCCTCCCTCACTTTCTCTCGCAACATTGATTAACCCTGTGGCATTTGCTTTGTTAACTCTCACTTTCGATCGAGAAAGTTCGCAAACTGATCGCGTTTCGTCGAGAATTATTAAAGTTTTTGCCTTTCCGCGCAGCCAAATCGATTTACTTGGGGTAAATAGTTTTCGCCACTCATCCGATAGTAAACGTGATCGATCGCACGATTATTAGTCACACGCGTGGGACTGGGTGATGATTTGGAGGGAAGTGAGTGAATGGAAGAGAGCGAGAATCAGGCGAGAAAAGGAATAGTCTAGCAAAAACAAGGAAGAGCGTAAGAGGAACTGTACAACACGCGAAGCAATGGGTAGATCAGGGTCAACCAGCCAACGGGTCGAGAAGAGAGGTGACACTCACTCACTCATTTGCATACCCCTGCTCTCGCTGGGGCACGGCCGCGACGCGTCCCGATGGCAGACGCGTCGCGGTCACAGAGCGTAGGGAGAGGGGGGAGCGAGAGTGGCGGAGTCAAGATAGGGCAAAGCCGTGAGCGCGGAAAGGGTTGATCGCTTATTCCCCGTGGCTCGGCCCAGTTATTGCCCTATCCAATCCACTCCTTTCCTTTCTTAGAAGGCCCTTCTGGGCGAATTCCACACGAGTATGACGTCTATCATCAAGAACCAAATCGTCAAACACCTTTCCAAGTCAGTTTATCACCATTTTATCGCTGATTTACGCCGTTTTGCAAGCTGGTTTACTGCCTTTTCGATGTGTTTGCGCGATATTGGCTCGTTTGTGGGCTAGTTATGATGTCTGCCCGAGATTGGCTTAGTTTTGAGTCGGTTTAGAAGCGGAAACGGCCTAAAGTGACTCATAATTTGCGTTCGTGGATTGATTACCTTGCAGGTTCGCCAAGAATATCACTCCGGACCAGATTTCTCTCGATGTATTGAAAGGGAAGAGTGAATTGAAGAACATCGTACTCAATGAGGAAGTGCTTACGGAGGTTAGTGATCGAATTTCATCCCGTTTCACCCTAATTACGTGCTTTTGCTCAAATTAAGGGCCTTCTCGGCTTCCCACTTGGCCCGATTCCGTGAAAGCTCGCGAAAATCTCGCTTTGCTCGCACGTCTCACTGTTTGTTCAGTCACATCCTTTGGCAGGCGAAAGCGAGAGGAGAAAACAGACAATGAGACTGTGCCCAGAGCTCGCGATAGAAGAGAAACTCAGCTGTTTAGTTGGTTCCGGGCGGTTGTTAGCACAGAATACGATGTTAGGTGAATCACGATTGAATCGACGTTCCTCGAATCGTTAGAATCCGGAGCAAGTATAGCAAGACGTACAATGAAAGCCGTTAACAACAAAATCAGTTCTTAACAAATGTTAATGGCAGGTTCTGGAACTTCCGGTATGGCTCCGTATCCGCAAGGCGACTTGCAACCGAGTTTCAGTGAAGATTCAATGGATGAAGTTGAAATCAGCCCCTATCGAACTTGTGAGTCATTTATCCATACGGATAAGCATCTTCCCATGGACCTTTTGATCGGCCTGCTCTTTGATCTAGAATGACGAGAGAACATGCATATTTGAGAGAGTCTGACAGGTACTACTCATTTATCCCTCACTCTCGTCAACTACTGACGCTAATCCGATTCCCCACGACGGCGACTGTTTTGGAATGAGCTGATTCTCTCAAATTTGCACGCTCTGTAGCTCTTTCTGACCAGCAATATCGTAGAGAAGAATGAAAGCCTTTCCATTCAGACATCTGTTGGAAAGAAGCACTATAAAACACTGAGAAACATCTGTAATTTCAGTTTATCGACGAGATTCAAGTCGATATCATTCTCACGGCAGAGAAACCTCCACCCAAGAAGAAGGGAAACAGCCTGAAGTGAGTTGGAATCAGAGATCAGTGACTGCGCTGCCATTGGCATGACCTGAAATAGCCTGTCTGAACTATTATTAGACCTGAGGGCAGAGAGTAAGTTCACTTCCAAGTACCTGCCACTGACACCTCTACTCTGAAAGTTCCCTCGAGCATACGAACATGTCAAAAGCATTCGAGCGTGAGAGTGCGAAACACCTATCTATTGTCTGACTCTCCCCATTTTACGTGCTCTCAGGAGCTGTCTGAAAGATGATAGAGCTCATTGATAGTGTAGAGTCAGAAGTTTCCCACGAAACCACTCAAAGGTGTTGACTTCGTAACGCGGCGAATGAATCATTTCCGGTGGAACATCATTGATTACGAACACTCTGTACAATTAGGAATCCCCCGAAGCGATTATTCACTGCTACATTGTCTCTGTTTTGCATGGAGGGATATATATGGCTTTCTCTTTGTTTTCTCTAAAGGGGCCTCCGAAGACTCACGTAGTTGACTCAAATTGTAGTCTATAACGAAATGCAGCGGAGCCTTTGGAAAAATATAAACAAAGCCGAGCAAACGAGGAAAAAGTGTATTCACAGTGCCCTCTCATCGATGGACACTGGATCGTACGGATTCGCGAACAAAGTCGTCGAGGGAATGTCTCTTTACGTGAATACGCTTGAGATTCACTTCGATTCGGGAGCGTTTGGAGGATCTTTCATGGTCAGTCCCCATCCTCATTCTTTATCTGATTGAATGTTTAGTTCTTCCACTTGGCCTGTAAAGTGGATAACTGTAGACCGGGTTACGGTAGTTACAGTACCCTTTCTATTCCAGTTATCCCGTCTGTCGGTTGACTCTCGAACTCCTGGATGGCAGCATCCTCACGATTTGAGGCACTCTCGAATCAGTTGTCCCAATACGAACAGGACGATTATGTACAAACAGGTGAGAGATTACGGTAGTAGAGTTACTGTATCTCTATCAAATCCGAGGATTGAATTGTAATTGCATCATACGTGCTTTTCCCATCACTGTTGAGAATCTGTCGAGGCCGCGCGCCGTTAGTCACTTTTGCATGTAGTGTGCTGATAAGACATTCGCAACACTGGTCACATGAAGAGACACTCCTCATAAGGTGATACAATCGAGCGAGGGATCGTGTTAGTACGCTCTGATACTTTGATAGAGAGTACGCAGAGTTCGAGATAAGGACAACGAACTCTCCATTCACACACTCGTACTGGTGAGGAATTGTGGGAAAATTCAAGTAAACATTTCGATTCGTACTGAAATAGCCATTCAAAAATATATTCGAGGGAACATTATTCTTCTTTTTTAAATATTTAATTTTGAAGTGAATAAATGATGTATATAGAGTGTAGAGGAACTCTCTTGCAGATCTCCTGGCAGCTTCTCCGCATCGAGGCCTCAGCCCATAACGAGGGCGAGTCTGCCCAGAGGAATGTCATCAACGCGCCCCTCCGACTCATCACGTCTAATGGACGGATACGCATCGCATTGAAGAAGAATTCCACTGGTGAGAGAGAGGGTTGTAAACCATTATCCTTCTCTTCCTCATTAACGTCCAGTGTATTTCGGCCCATGGCGAGTTGTCCAATTCCCTCTCGTTGGTATGAAAGTGCGCGTCTAATAATGAGGACTTTCAGTATTTTGAGCTAGCCTCTCCATTCACGAGTCTAAACGAGCGCACATTTGATGGGACACACTAGATGCATTTCCTTCCTTTCTCCATTCCCCCATTCCATCTCCCAATATGTGCATGGGCACACGATTTATTGCTCGTTTTGCTTTTGTGGGACATGGAAGAGACGAAAATGGAATGGGTGGAATGCACTTCCGAATTGGGAGAGGAAAAGCAGAGAGGGTAGGTACGGATTCTATTGTCCAGTCCTTCTTGTGAGGTGGGAATACGAAAATAGGAGGAGGAGGAAAACAAAGAAGAAGGAGAAAACTAAATAAGGGAGTGAGAAAATGAGCACTTCCCCACTTGCGTTGAACAAGTGGGAAAACAAAAGACGTTATCAACACAGATAAAAGAAATCTCCGTCAAACAATTTCGTATTTATCGAGAGAGAAGGATTGACAGCGATAACCTGATATCCTTGCGATAATGTGAAAAAACACAAATATTTCAGATGGAAACGTCATCCACGCCCGAATCATGATGATCCTCGAGGATATCCTATGGGTGGCCACTCTCCCTCAACTTCAGTCAGCAATCGCCTTCTATTCGCATATCATGAAACTGGTCAAAGCATCTCAAGGATTCGGAAGCGTGGTAAGACTTTGAGATTTTTCTTATGATTAGGATTTTGATTATCTTCACATGAATTTCTATGCGAATAATTTTGCTTGCATCAGTATTAATGTAAATATTTATAATAATTCCGATATTTCCAGGAAGTGCTTCTCCCAGCCCGGACGCCTTCCTCACTGGCTCCAAATCAACAAACGGACAGTGGATTGGCGCCGAACAAAAACTTTGCCGTATTCGACTTCAATCAGACTTCTTACCATCTGAATGTGAAGAAGATCGACCTCCATCTGTGCGATGACGCCCACAGTCCGGAAGGTTCGAGATTTCTTTCTAATTTGCAGTCACCGGAGGCCTAAAACTGTCAAAATAGTAATTACTGACCGTTTTTTTATATATTCGCATAAGGATTAAAACTGTTGACAAAGTTGACGGCAATTGATGGTATTCAGTCTATCCTCCCCAATGGGACATCGAGAGCGGCGCGATGCAAGTGACTCTCCACACTCTGCTCATCGACGTCTACCCGAAAACACCTGCTGCCGCTGACAGGTTATCACTCTCAATATATTTTTCTTTTTCTTTTTCACTCCCATGTTGTGTCTGAAGCTCACTTTCGAAGCTAATCTCCATCAACCACAGTGTTTCAAGTTTCACTTGAAATCAAAGTTTTTTTAAGTAACTGGGATTACGGTAGCCAGAATTTGCGGATAGAGATACGGTATTATGAGATGCCTTCTTGGTCTCATTACTTTGGATTCTCCGGAATGGAAGGAAAAAAGAGAAGGATGAGTGGGAAGACATCACATCCTCTTCCTTGGCCGAATAATTGATGAGCCAATCTCTCTGAGAGCAGCTCATTCTCAATCTTAGAGTGGAAGAAGACAAAGCGAGAGAAGAGGGAACGAGATGAATGAACAAATTGACGAGAGTTCATTGAGAATAGAACTACCGTATACCTGACACTTCCCCACTGTCTTCTTCAATGATTTGCAATCTTTTTTAATATTGACATCTTTCCAGATCGAAATGGGTCCGATACGCCTCGCCCAATCCAGTGACCAACTTCCTCGATCAGAATCTGAAGCATCACTTTGCTCGATTAATCGAGAATACGGTGGATGAAACGACGAGAGTGAGATTGACAAGGGTCTGGCCACAGCTGATGAGCTTCAATGTCGTGTTCAGGGTGAGAAATTATTTTTACGAGCAGCCAAATATCAATTTTACATCGAATTATTATTGAATTTTGTATTTTAGTATTAATTTTTGATCAATTACGATTTGCTTCTATGCAACCTTCTTTGTACTCATCCTAGTTCGGAAATTATGTTCTCAATTCAGTCCAGTCCAAAATATGACTGAATTATTCCCGACTTCCAGTCTCTCGAGCCCGATTTATTCATAACCAATTGCAGGTCCTTGACATGTCAGTGCAATGCGTCTCAGACATGCAAACGAAGAGAGATTCGCTCTTCAATCTCTTCGAATCGGACTCTGAGGCCAAGAGGAAATTCCCAGGGGAACAATTCGTGCTGCATGCAGAATTTGCGAACTTCTTCCATCCGATGAGTGACAGCTTGCCAGGTGAGGGGACTGAAATCTTTTTACTTTTTAGTTTCATTAATGGTGAATTTACAGTACCCCCACCTCTGACACATGTTCAATTCGGTCCCTTCTCTCTTCTATTCGATAAGAGGACGATCAGATGGATTCTCTACGTCGCTCATCATCTCACTGTTGCACTTGTAAGTTTAATAATTAAAATATTCCAAATCAATCAAGTTTTTGTTAATTAAAAATAACGATTTCATTGAAGAGCCAAGTCGAAGCTCCCGACATGGAGCCCCTGCCCGTTACGGACTTCAAGCTCGACCTTCTCATGCCGAAGGTTCGTGAATAAATCTTAACAATTGTAACTGTCAAGTTCAAGGTCATTCTCCGTCTCCCCGACCCTTCTTCTGACAGTCGCCTACCTCATCGCCTTACAGTATCCCTATCCACTCTCAGCATCAGCAATAGGAATATGGAAGAACAGGTATGATTGATAACAACTCGTCTTGAGAGATATTCACGCAAATGAACTACATATCCAGAACTCTTTCACCCTTCTCGACACACATCTCATGGATTATCTGCACGGGTTGGCCCTTCCCGCGGGCAAGGATATTCTACGAAGTGATCTTCTCCAATTGAATTCGAATCTTACCGTGTCCGGGTTGGAAGGTGAGGATTCTGATTTCTTTCATTCATAGCGTTGTGCTTCTTCTTCGTCTTCTTCTTCCTATTAGACTAGACTTTAGCCGATCCCTATCCTGTTTTATTATCTTTCTTTATCGTAAGCCGCTCCGGCTATCAGCTCATCCTTTCACTTCGTCCTAGTGACCCGCATTGATTGCGCGATTAACGAGAGTGATAGGTTGATTATGGGGCTAAGCGCTAATTAGCTAAGCCGATCCGGGAAGAGATCGAGTACTAGTGAAAGTTCGATGGAATGCAAGCACGAAGTAGCACAAAAGTTACGATTTAGACGTTTCGAAAAAATGAAAAATGGAAATATTCAATGGAAATAACTTCAGAAGGAGATCAACTCTGGCTTTCCTCTTCTCCCCTCTGGGTCGAGACTGATCACGGACCTGATACCAAAGGACTTCTCCTGATTACAGACGTCCCGTTGAAGGGATCGCTCACTGTTCGAAAAGTGTGTATTCGGCTCCACGTTTACCGTATCCGAGATATCGATAATGTACTGTAACCCGAAATCCACTCAGGACCAACTGAACATCTTCGTCGAGCCTCAGACGACACTATCCGCCATTGTCGATCACTTCCAACTCCTCCAACTCCTCCGATTATCTGATGACATCTCCAAGTTCGCTGATCTCCTCGCGACAGATCAGAAGTTCCTCGACAAAGGAAAGCCTTCGGAAACGCCGGCTCCGGCTGTGTTGCTGGTTGCGGCTCTGGCTCAGGTATTTGTTGTCTTTCTACTATTCTTAGTCAATTTTTCGAAGAATTTGCATGATCTTTGATTTCTCTCAGGCCAAAGTGCATCTTCTTCTCACTCACGGCCCGATGCCTTCTCCCTACGAAGCCTGCTCTGCTATCGGCGAACCAATCAACACCATCGATACGAACTCCTACTCAGGCGCGTTTTTGAGTATTTAGAATTTGCAGGTAGAATGGGAGTTGATTTCGGATTATGATTGCACGTTAGAATCACGATGTTTCAGATATTTCAGGCTTTATCATCGAGGATATCAGCAGAATATTGGGTCATTCGAGGGAAAGATGCATTGCAATTACAAAAATTGACACGTAATGAGCATTGGGTGAAAGAAAAGACGAATGGGAAATGCGGGATTTGAACTAAGCAGGAATTGTGTGGAATGTTTGTTGTACCGATACGAACGCGAATAACTGAACGACGGCTAAAGGAGAGAGTGGTTGTTCGTGAGATCGGTTGAGAAAGACGAGACATTATTAGGGGTTTGAGGAGATGATTAGACGATGGGAATTCGCTCAGCCACTTGGACTGTCTGCACTTGACTGTCGTTAGAGAACTCCACGGAGTCGACGGGCGCTGCGGGCTTGACCTTAAGTGTGCTTGGTTAGTCAGGAGATCTTAGGATATGCTTAGGACTGGCTTAAGTAACTTAAGTAATAAGCCTCACCTTAGGAGATTGCCGTCTCATCCAGGGTGGGAGCATGCGGTTTCTGTTCTGCTGCAGTCTAGCGGGAATGCGTCGAGGAGCAACAGTCGTAGTGGTGGTGGTGGGAGCGGGAGTAGTGCTCTCCTCCTCCTCGTACTCTTCTCCCTCAGCCTCGCCTTCCTCGTACTGAAAAATGCGCTTATTTAATCAATATTCCATATCTACCGTACTCTAAGAAATATTTGCAAGTCTCTACATAAAAAGTCCGTTTCTTGCAAAATTCGAATCGAGAACTGATTGTATTACCTCGACCTCCTCCTCAGCCTCCTCCTTTCTGGGATCCTCGCTGAACTCCAGTTCGTGCGAGATCTTCTTCTCATCGGTCTCTTCGTCTTCCTCCTCCTCTTCCTCCTCAGTAGCATCGATCTTCTTAGGAGGGACGGATCCAGACAGCTTGGCCTGTTCGGCGGCGAATCGAGAAGTCTTCTTCTTCGGTCCCTCCTCGAAGGCTCCTCTGTTGGCCAGTCTCCAGAATCGCTCCATGTTCACCTTCAAGTTATTCAATTGAAGGCTTTCTTTCAAGGCTATGAAAGTGTGATAGAACCTAATCAAAAGTGGTCAAGATGAAGTAGTGACGTACTCTTCTCGACTTCTGCGATGCCACTGAAGGGATGGTCGATGCGGTGGTGGCCTGGGCAGTGGTGGTAGTAGCAGCGACGGTCGTAGTCACGGGGGCCTCGGCCTCTTCCTCCTCCTCCTCTTCCTCTCCAGAAAGCTCTTCTTCCTCGTCATCGTCGAGAACTTCCTCTTCGACCATCTGTAAAGATTCGGAGTTTGTCACGTCTCTCGATTTTGCATGCTCTCTCGTCTGTTCGAGAAGGAAAGAGAGATTCAGAAGACATTGTCTTCGATTCTCACCTTTCTCTGGACTGGCTTGGGCGTGGCCTTGGGGGTCGTGGCAGCAGTGGTCGTAGGGGCAGCAGTCGAAGAAGCCTTCACGACGGGAACATCAGCGACGGGCATGGCTCCCTTGACGACCTTGGTCTCCTCCTCTCCCGATCCCTCCTCTTCTCCGTAGTCGAGCAGTTCCTCGGACTCGGGAGCGAGAGTGGTAGTGGTGGTGGGCATCTTGGAGGCGCGGCCTTGGTCCTTCTGGCAGCACGGAGAGGGCAGGGGGCGGGGCACGTCCTGGAAATAATTAATATTAATTTATTAATTATTAAGTTATATCCCTTAAGCTTCTATCCGGACTAGAAGGATCTTGATTCTAGAAGTTTAAGCTAATTTGCTTAAATCCCTACCTTGGGGCACTGTGCGGGCGGGAGCTGCTTCCAGTTGGTCTTGCAGATGAGATTGGGCTCCTTCGAGATGAAGATGAGCTCGTTGCCGTTGACGACGTGATAGGGGTCCTCGCCGCACACCATCGGGTTCTCTGGAATTAAATAATTAGTAGCAAATTAGTCAATTACGCTAATTACCTGCGAGTCTGACGTTCAAGTAGTCCGATCCGGAGATGGCGTTGCTTCTCAGTTCGGAGATACGGTTGAAGGTCAGGTCGAGCGTGTGGAGGTTGGGCAGATGAGCGAAGGCGAGGTTCTGCAATTTATTAGTTTGTAATTACCTAATAAAGTTATTTAATAACTAATTAGTATAAATCAGGACCTCGATATCCTCGATGTTGTTGTTCGCAAGCGACACTTGTCTGAGGAAAGGCGCGCCTTGGAACATCGATGCAGTCACGTTGGAAATGCAGTTGTTGGGCAGCCAGAGAAGGAGAAGAGGAGTGCCCGAGAAGGCTCCAGGGGCAATTTCCTGCAATCATTCGATCATAATGGTCCTGTGATGAGCGGTTGCAGATCTGTAAACAAACCACTAACCGAGACTTGGTTGCTCTCGAGGTTGATGTGCTGGAGGGACTCGAGTCCAGAGAAAGTGACGGCATCGACCTTCTTGATGTAGTTGAACGAGAGGTCGACGACCTTTATTATTTAATTAGTTACTAATTAGCTTAATTAGTTAATTACCTGGGCCTGCTCGAACTGGCTCATGGCTCCTGACTCAAAGGTAGTCAACGCATTCTCAGCGAGGTACACATATCGGAGGTTGGGGCATCCATGGACAGCCTCGGGATGGACGAGGGAGATATTGTTGCCAGTGAGAACGAGCATCGAGAGAGACGTGAGGTTGGTGACGTCATTGGCGGCCAGCTCGTTGATCTGGAGATGCATTAATATTAATCTGCATGGATATTCTCGAACGAATCCTTGCTCAGTGAAAATACATCCTATGCACACTTTCACTTTCTGCATAGTGAAGAGATTTGCATGAGCTTTACTACCTCGGAGTCTCGGTTTATTGTGAGATGAACTCTTTACCGAGAGAGGGGAATGTATACGAACCAGATTGGTCTTGGCGTGGAAAGCGATCAGATTCTCCATGTTTGCAACGGCCTCAGCAGGGAATTCAGTGAGACAGTTGTTGTCCAGAGTGAGAGACTGGATGGACGAACGGACGTTGTTGAAGGCAGTGCCGTTGATCGAGCAGATCTTAACAAATAAGTAATTAAGCCAATTAGTAAGACTAATTCATCCCCTACCTGATTGCACGACAGGTTGATGTCCATGATGGAAGTGACATTCTCGAACACGGACTCCTCGAGATCTTGGATTCTGTTGCAGCGGAGGTTGAGCACATTGAGCGCCTTGAGTCCGTTGAGAGCATCGGTGGGAACCTGAACGGTTTTTGTTCAGTATGGATTGAAACATCGCTCTCGTGAACTCTCAAGTGCCTGAGGTCATACACAACCAGTGAATGAATTGGACAGAGCGGCAACACTGTTCAAGGTCCTGTTGGTCTGTGTACTCAGTCCACGTTTTCCCCTCTCCCCTATGCACTTTCTAGGGTCGGCCTAGATCATGATCTTACTCTCCCGAATGGACTACTAGGGGGTTCTTCTTATCGGTTGATCGGTCAAATCTATCGCGCATCTCTCCTTTTTCTTCAATGCGAGAGCGGCTTTTGCGCGTTCGTCCTTGACTCGGATTTGGTCAGCTTTCATTCCTCTTCAGGGGGAATCCAATATGGATGAGAAGTGAAAGAGCCGAAAAGGAGATGAAAGTAGGTGAGAGATCCAAGCGAAATGAACTGATTGTGAATTGGGAAGAGATGAGAGTGAAAAGGAAGCGGAAGATAAAAGAAATAGAGCCGCTTGTGGGTTTAGTGGTGAATTTGTCACAAATCGGACAGCGAGTTCCGGGACACTGTTTTCGAAGCGGATAATCGCTTGATTGGCGTGGTGCTGGTGTACTTGGATCTAACAGCATTGCAACAGTGTGGATCCGTTCTACCAAACACAGATGTTTCGTTATTGTATCGCCGCAAGAATGCGATTCTAGCTTGTTTCATCGTGAGATGTCAGTTGAGAACTCTCCAGAAACTAATGAATACCTTGGTCAATCTGTTGTGCTGAATAGACAGATCCTGAAGGACATTCTGAAGACCATCGAAGGCATTCTTGTGGAATCCCTTGATTCTGTTGTTATCGAGGACGAGCTTCTTGATGCGAAGGTTCTTGAATGCACGAGGACCGATCTGAAAGTTGATTATTGTAGATTACGGTACTGTCTTGATAAAATTGACTGCCTATCAATATATTTTCCAAGTGCATGTCTGAAACTGTTGCGATTTATTGGCTATCTACGGTACCTATTACTCCGAGATGGATAAGGTTACGAGCGTTTCGGGTAAGATGACCTCGAGGCTAGCGGCAAAGATGCCCATAATTCAAGGCGCAGTTATGGAACAGAGATGGCTATCGAAGGTCAGAGATCGGGAGCTATGATAGGATCTGATCTATCCCTCATTGGTTTGAGACAGTTCTACCGAGTTAGATGAGGGACAGAATCCTGTACTGTGCGAAATGAACTGTCGTGTGTTACTACCAGCACTACATCAACGGTGAGGGCGATCGATAACTTGGGAATCTTAATTTAGAAACCGAGAGCCTAAGAACCGAGAAAATATAACCGACTGCTAAGAACTTTTAGTTTGGAAACTACTCTTGACAATCGTGAAAACAGAAACAACTTTTTGCTACCCGACGATTTCTAACCGTCGATCGGTAACTGATTATTTTGGAACCGAGGTTTTGCGACCCGACGATTTATAACCGTCGATCTGGAACCGCGCGAGGCAGTATGCAAATTGAGTTAAATTTAGCAAGGAAAGGCCTTAAGTCAATCAATACGTATGCAAATGCAATAGGGAAGCAATGTTTACACTCCTATTCACATGAATTAGCATATATTTGACAAATCTATCCCTGTTTACATGTTGGCTCGCGCGGTTACAGATCGTCGGTTATAAATCGTCGGGTTACAAAACCTCGTTGCCGAATGATCGGTTACGAAATGATCTTTCCATATCGTGGTTTCAATATTTCTGGTTCCCAATTGAATGGTTCTAACATGTCGGTTCCAAAGGGAAAGTTTTAGAGTGAAATTTCCCAAGCGATGATTGCTAGATAGTAGTTTGCAAATTTATGATTCCAAAGTCATCGATCGCCACGGTGAGTGGGCAATGCATGTGTGAAACATACCTCGATGATATTGGCCTTCTCCAGTACCAGTTCGCGAATTTCGACATGGGTGCTCTTCAGTTTCTCGACAATCACGGGTCCGTTGGGTCCGGAGCACTTGACTACGGCTCCATCGAAGTAGTCAGAGCATGTGCAGGCGGTCTGGAATGAATGAGGAATGATGATTGGAAGGAGAATTTCATTGTCGTAGGTCCATAGTTGACAGTAAATTGCATGCAACTTGACTGCTTACCTGATTCTGGAAGATATCGGGGCAGAAGGCAGAGGCAGCACCCACGAGGGAAGCGAGTAATAGGAGCTTCATACCCTGGAATGGGGAGGAAGCTTAGACCAGAGCACCCTAAGGAATCGCAAAAGTGGAATGGATAGCACTAATCGAGAGTGAATTGAGACGACCGATCTGAGAAGGAGAAAGGAGAAAGAAGTGGAGAGAAGAGAGAGAGGAGTCCATTCATCGCCCCTCCCAATAAGGATGCGAGAGAGATCCAGAGTATTTCTCTGACCTCTCTAGACTCTCTCCGATCTCCTTGATCTCTCATGGGTCAAGGATTCTCTAACACTCTTAGATAACTGCTGTCCCTCCACTTATCTCCGCAGGTAGCCTTTCCCTTATCTGATCTCGCCTGACCCTTTGTCTTTCCACCTACTTATGGGAGGGAAGAGGGAATGGAGGAAAAGAGAGTTCTGTTCGAGACTCTCCATTCAGTGCAGTCCATCGATGATCAGACAGATCTTGAGAGTATGGAGAATGAAGAGAGTCAGTCAAAAGAAAGGAAAAGTGGAGTAAGGAATGCTAATCCGTGCACTGTCTTCGAAGCTGTGATAGTGAGAGTCTCGTGGTTGTCCAGGGAAATCAGCATCATTATGATCAACTTCTTTTCTCTCTGGTCCTTTTCCCTGGTTCTTCCGTCAAATCGTAACGAGAAATGCTCATGATTTCATTGTCTTCTTCTTTCAATGTGGTGTAGGTGTTATCGAACGCGTTTGCAAGCATTATTTAATAATAATTTATCATGCATCTCAGTAGGTACACATACAAATTCGGAGACAAAGCAGAGTATGACTCGTTTCGGTGACAGGAATAAGGGAATGGAATTATTATTGGAGATAATATTGCGAAGATCACGGGATTGCCATTGGAATTTGATTGATATTGAGCAGTATCGGTACATAATAAGGATGAGCAATGATCAAACTCTCTTAATAAATGGAGAGAAAAGAACATTATTCATAATAAGTTAGTCCTTGAGCATCTAATTTGCGGCGTAAAGATCATTCAGGGCAGATCTATTTGTAGTAGGCGGTCGAGTAGTTGGAGGGAGAGTAAACCCAGGGTTGCGAGCCCTCCTCCGGTCGAGATATGGACATGCTCCTGAATTCATATTATTATGGAAAGAAGATTTGATTTCACTTTGCGGACTTTTCCTCGGATTTGAGAAGTATCTAAGTCGATTGAACCAATTGAGTTCCGGCTGTTCCAACTCATAGTCTCTATTCCTTCACTCTTCGAGCAAATTGTTTCTGAGTGTCCGGCGAAAGACTGCGTGAAATGGTGAGAGCCAGTAACTCTTCAATCTCTCTCCCGTTCTCCCTCTCTTCCTAATCCCTCAGTGAAAGTGAACTGCAGCATCAGTTAGCAAGTGCACATTCCCTTCCCTCGACGGATTTCTTCTGTGACCTCTTTGAAGAGGAGAGGAGGGAAGACGAGAGAAAGTGAAAGTATCCTAGCACTGCCAATCACTCGGGATGAACTTCTTCCTTGAGGAACGACTGCGTGTGTCTAGGGAACAATTCTAACGTGAGAATTCAGTCTGCAAGGTACTAAATGTAAGACATTTCAATAGTGATTCAGGCATTTGCATAAAGAGAAGTGCAAGAGTGTTATGCTCAAAGCAGCTTCTACTCATAGTGGAATGGTGTCCTATGAGATTGGATTGGTGCAAATGATGTAAGGAGAGACCTCTCAAGCCCTCTCCTGCGTGTTTCTAATCAACGATCAGAGATTTCTGGTGCATTTTCGTTATTGGATCGGGCATTGGCAGAAATAGAAGTAGGTGCAAGAGTGCTACCTATGCTCACAGCTACTTCTATGCATAGTGGAATAATGTCCTATGAGATAATATTGCTGCAAATGGTGCAAGGAGAGACCTCTCAAGCCTTCTCTTGAGTGTATCTAATCGACGATCTGAGATTTCTGGTGCATTTTCGTTATTGGATCGGACATTTGCATAAAGAGAAGGGTGCAAGAAGAGTGCTACCTATGCCCTCTCTTGCCTGCTTCTGCTCATCGTCCCGTACATCATCTTCATCTGTGCTTGCTGAGCAGCGACGTAAGCGTTCGTCCTCGCAGTCGTTGAGTCGCTCTCACTCGATGAACCGAGTCTGCAAGACCTGCGAGGGTAGAGGTCACTTATAAGACGGATAAACTCAAAGACACAGATTAACTCATAAGATAGGACATGAAATTATAATGATCTTTGCGAAGAATGCCCTCTCTACTGTGGTCCATTTCACATTTCACCTGGGAGGGAGGGATCACTTATAAGACGGATGAACTCAGATCACACATAGAAACTCATAAGATAGGACAGTAACTTATTTTGCTCCATAAAGAAGAATGCCCTCTCTACTGTGGTCCACCTCACTAGCAACAAATCACGACCACTAGCACAAAAAGAAACACTAGCACGACCACTAGCACAAATCAATGTTCACACATTTTTTAAAGAAAGCTATTTATTGATGTTACACTACGCCTCACCATGTTTGTCTTTGTGAAACACTTCTCACTTGACGGACCACAGTAGAGAAAGCATTCTTTCTCACTATTCTTTCTTCATTTTTGAAGTGATTCTATAAAAAAAACGCTAGGTGACAACGGACGCATTTGCAAACAAAAGAATGACAATGGTCAATCTCTCACCTCCTCATGTTCTTGTGCTTTGCGACGCAGAGTCCGATGAATACAACGATGGAAGCGAGGAAGACGAGGGCGAGACAGACTCCGATCAGGAGACCAGGAGTGAGGAAGGAAGAGGTGCGAGCGGAGGCCTTCGCTGCGGAGTCAGAGGCGATCTACAATGGATCATATTGGTCATGAAACCTATGACAAGAATGGCTTGTGATTTAATCAATCGTGAAAAAACGTACATCATTCGGTTGCTGCGTCCTCAGGGCGAATTCCGTGTATCGCTCATTCTCGATCCTGTTGTCTCTGATCTCAGGCACAGTCCGGGCTGGGGCAAGAACGATAGATGGAGGTAGAGTATGGACTGGCATGGTTGCCTCCTCGAGAGCAGGGATCGGGAAGGCGCCGGGTCCATTCGGTTCTTGCAGATCAGCAATCGGCTCGATGGGTTCGATGCGGGGATAGGCTGTGTGGTGCTCCTCCTGCTGGGGGTTGGGAGAAGCGGCGGTGGAGGGACGGATGATGGAGGAATGCGATAGATTAGGTCCTCTCTGAAATGTGATCAGTTGTTATCATTGATTTACTAGGTTGTCAAATGATATCGACTCACCTTGAGGAATGGAACGGGGAAGGGATGGATGATGTTCGGGTTGTCTCTGATGTCAGTGGTCGTTCTCACTCGGGGCTCGCCAGTGGTGGTGGGAGGAAGGGACATCACGTCGATCATCTGAATATGATACTCTTCTATCATAAACTTTGCTTCTTTTCTGGCTTCTTTCTTTTTTAGGAGTGAAACAAGAAGAATTTTGACTCATCTTCACCTTATTCAAAGCCTCGTCCTGAATCTGCTGCTCAACGGCCTTGATCTCTTCCTGCGGCATCTGAGGCTCTTCGGGCTCGATGATTCCCGACTCTGAATTGATCTTTGATTTGTGGTCCTTGATCTTGATCTCACCTTCCTCCTCCTCCTCAGCCACAGGTGCCTTCGTCGTCGTAGTAATCTGCGAGGCGGGGACATGGACAGCCGTTCTCGCGAAAGGATTCTCTCTCGAGGGAAGACGACCGCCTACTGGGGCGAGCTCGGACCCGAAGTGATTTCTCGGTCGAGAGACGATGTTCGTGGGTCGGACGTTGAGGGGGTTGTAGGGACGGTTCTCTCCAGAGTTGACGGGTCTGATCGGTTCTTGTTCCTCCTGTTGGAAGGCTGTTGGCTCTTGAGGAGGTTGAGGGATGTTGACGGGAGGTTCGGCGAACTGAAATTAATTTATTGATTAACTTTACAAAGTATTTAGAATCACCTTGATTCTCTGAGTTGGCAGTCCCTGGATGCCCAGTCTCGAGTAGATCGGGTCGGCTCTTCTCTCAGCAGAAGTGTCGGAAGTCCTAGCCATTGGCACCTGCAAATATCAAAATCAAAATTATTTTTTTTATTTCCAAAAGTCTCTCAATCACTGCGAACATTGCTCGATTCCCACGCGTTTTCCCTCGTATTTCATTCACTATCTGGTCCTATCCAACCAGTTTGCGTGTTTACAACGGTTCGCACGGGAAATGCGTGTCATGTTCTTGCTCTCATGAGAGAGAGAGGTTTGATTGAAGTATTCATGCACTCTTTCCCTGTTACATGGTAAATAAACAGGATCGAACGATCATTGATCGATGAGAGAGTATGTGAAATGGAGAGACGCTAACCTCCTCCTGCTGTTCCTCCACCACAATAGCCTTCTCTGTAGTCGTCGTAGTCGACACTGGCTTCGGATGCCCACCACAGATGATATCGTCACTGTTGGGGATGTACACTCCGACTCCGTCTTGAAGCATGTGCACCTTCTCAGTGCAGACGAGGGGGTTTTCTGCAATTAGTTTTTAAATTAGTTGTTAATTAGTGATAGTTAGTACTGTAGTACCTTGGAGAAGCACAGTTCCGACTCTTCTGTTGAATGAAGAATACGGTGTCTTCATGATCTTGTTTCGGCTCAAATCAATCAGGAGAAGGTTCAGTTGAGTGAGGAAGAGAGAGGGAGGTAGCTCTGTGATGTCATTTCCGGACAGATCAACCATCGCAGTGGAGGGAGTGTTGTAGAAGGCATTTTGGTGGATGGAGGAGATCTGAAACGAAATCGTTGCTTGATTGGTCACTAAGGCTACATTATGATTTCGTTCTTAGACTGAGGGGTACTATGAATCGCCGATTAATCCTGAACTTTGAGGGTCAAGGGTTTCTCTCCGGAAAAAATCCACTTCTTTCCCATCTTTTAATCCTTTCCGTGTCACCGCCTCCCAACTCGGTGAACCGTAACTGTTTCGGGGGTTGAGTAATAGGAAGCATTTAGTGCACTGGGTCGAAGGGTACTCCGTCTTCTCATCCATTCTTTTCCCTTTCCATTGTACCTTTCACTAATCGAGACTTGCAATTGACACACATTCGGAAAAGCGGACTGCTCTCCATTTCTTTCGCTAGCTTTCGACTCCCACTTTCACTTTCTTTCGTCCCTGGGATTGCGCTATCGATTGAGTGGAGAAGCAATCATGTCTCCATTCCTGGTCATTAGTTAATAAGAGTGATAGTGCATGGGACAATTTGTTCGCTTTTTGCGCATTATTTCCAAAAAACCTTTAAAAAAAGAATAAAATAAATGCAAAGATGGAGTCTAACATGGTTGTTCTTCAGCGAGATCTGCTGAAGATTGGGCAGTCCATTCAACGATCCCTCATCGAGAGTAGTGATGTTGTTAGAGGCCAAAATCAGAATCACAACAGTAGAGTTGGCAAAACCATCAGTCTCGATGGTGTTGATCCGATTCTCCCCTGAAAGTGAAATGACTGATTGATGGCTCCGGTTTAATAGACTAATGGGCTGAGAATGTGGACGGAGGGCCTTATTATTGAACGGCTCTGCGCAGACTTTCTCAACGGAACCGAACAGTGAGAAAGTGAAGAAGGAACTCAAAAAAGAGGCGAAAGTAACTAACCGAGATAGAGTTGTCGAAGCTGTCCGAGTCCAGCGAATGCTTGCTTGGGGATCACAGAGATGTGGTTTCTGGTCAGATCGAGCATCTCGAGTTGTTCGAAGCCGGAGAATTGATGAGATGCGAGAGACTCGATGGCGTTGTCAGTGAGGTAGAGGTAACGGAGGGAGGGCACGTTGAGAAATGCCTGAAAGCTTAGACTTCATTTTGTAGAAAATTAGTTCCTGTTTCTGAAATCATGTTCAGAGATGAAATGCAAGGAAGAAGGGAAGCATTCACTCTAACCTGTTGCTTGATCTCAGTGATCTTATTCGCTGCCAGATTGAGCAGATTCATCACTGGGAGATTCATGAAGGAAAGAGCATCGAGAGCAGCGATGTCGTTGTGGTGCATGTGCAGGGCCTGGAGCTGCTTGAAGCCACGAATGGCTGAAATTATTAGGGTTCACTCCCTTTTTCTTTCTGCCAGAATACTATATTTTCTGAACAAGTGCCTTCTTCGGAACAGGTACCTTTCCGGAGACTTTTTTGTCAAGCCATTGATGGTGCTCATGACTCATCCGGTCATTGATAGCCAGTCTCAGCTCTCTCTCCTCCCGGATCTCTCCTATCACCAACAATGGGACGAATGCCAATCGTTAGTCATGCACGATAGCACCTCTAGAGGAGGAGAGAGACCGGCCCGAGATCGGAACGCATTCCAGTAAATGTTCGAGATAGGACCTTATTGGAAGGAAACCAATAATGGAATGCGCTATGATCTCTCAAGCACTGTCTGACAAAAGTCAAGGCAAGTACAGGAGAGAACGAACAAGCTAAGAGCAAAAGTTCGCACTCTCAGAGAGAAGGAATGACTAATTAGACTGCTTAACCCAGATCAAACCGCGCATCTCGGTCAGGTGCTTCCTATCAACAGAGAACCGCTTTTTACCTCAGTCTAGGGAATGGGAGAAATACGATGCAGGGATGAGAATTTACGCGCAAGAAAGTGAAACAGATATTCACAGTTTCGTTTTTTAGAGATGCCTAGTTCAGCTAATAATATAATGGCTGATGAATGCGTACAACGAGGAGGAGAGGGACTAAGAGATACGATGATGAAGTATAAGAAAACATACCTGGAGCAGGAACGGCAGTAAGACAGTTATGGCCGAAGTTGATGGTCTGCACGTTGTCTCTCACTCCAGCGAGTGCATTCTTGTGCACGTTGCAGATGCTGTTGTAGGCGAGGTTGAGGTCGTAGAGCTGCAATGATCTCCGATATACATTCTCCGTTATCCATATCAGGAGTGATATTGAATACAGTTCCATTCATTTCAATGATGATGAGTACTGCTATGAGAATCAACTGATTCCATCATCATACGGAATGTATTTTGTCCGAATACCACTATAGCACCCCGCGGGGCCCATCTCTCGAGATAACCTCGAGAGATAAGAACTGAATGGACGGGGTCGGCAAAAAGGGACGGATTGTGTCAGTGAGGGTCATCGAGAGAGGGCACATTTGATTGATTGCGGGGATCGAGAGAGAGAAAAGAAGATCAGGAAGAAATTAGGGATTGTATTGTTCTCTTCTATACGATTGCATCAAGGATCCGCTATTCTCGATTTTCCGCTAGGATGATGACAAAGCATAGAATGACATTTTAGGCCCCATTCTGATTGAAATTAATCGAAAAACATACCTTGGGAAGAGCAGGAATAGCATGTTCCGCAGTGAGATCTCCAATTGTGTTGTTGGAGAGATCCAGCTTCAGGAGAGTGTTTACTTCCGCCAGAGCTTCAGAAGGAATCTCAGTCAAGTTGTTGTGAGTGAGGATCAGCTCCTGTAGCACGGGAGACATGCCAGAGAAGGCATTGGGGTCTAGCTTGACCATGCGATTGAAGGAGAGATCGAGTCTGGAAGAGACTGAATATTGATTTTATCTTATTTGGTAACGCATTTCTATCACGAATACGGTTTGTTCTACGTCTGGAAGAAGGAAAGGGATAATTTTAGGCTCAGTCCATGCCCTTGGAACGGATAAGTGCATGCTGTGAAAGGGAAACTACTCCTTGTTTGAATGAGAAAGGGAGGATTTCCATACTGTCCGGCAGGTGGATTTGAGAGATCAGGGAGACATTCCGGAATGGTCTGGCTATTCTACGTGCTCTTCCGTTTTTTCTAAGGCGCTAGAGACAAGTAGCATGGAGTAGAAAGAATCAGTGGAACACTAAATAGCCTCTCAATTTCATGATTTCCCCCCAAAATAATACCTCTTGATATAGAGGCCAGCGAAGAAGCTAGCAGGGATTGCCCGGACGTTGGTTCGGTGCATGACGAGGGTCTGGAATGTGGAAAATGATCCTTTTGTCTTGATTCTTGCAATTACGGATCCATTACGGATCCATTACGGACACCTATGAAAACAGTGTCATGAGGTTAACTGGCACAACTGATCAAACATTACCTGGATCAGCCCGAGTAGTGCCTGATTAGCTTTCAGTGTCTCAACAACAGTCGCTCCATCGGAATCGGAGCAGTTGAGATCGACTCCATTGTGTAGATCCTCGCATCGACAGAGAGTGGAGACTGCTTGAGGACAGGGAAGGACCAGAGGGAGAAGTGTTGTTAGGAGTAACAAGGCTCGCATCTGAGAAGATCGGATCAAAACGAAACCCTGCGTGTGAATAAAACAGCGCGGTTCAAAGGAATGATAATGTAGGAGGAGGATCTTGGAGATTAGAGTGATAAGAATGTTGAGAATGTAGGTGATGACTGATAGCCGCTAATTAGCTGCCTAGGTAATTAGCTGATCTACCTAAACGCGCGCGCTCTGTGCAACGGGACTGTATGGATGGAAGAGAAACGCTGGGCCGACTCTTGCTTTCTATCTCTTCCTCCTCGTTTCTTCTCTCCCAGCCGAGGGGGTGCGAAGGAAAGGAGGTCAACGGAGGAGTCACACAGTAATAGAGAGAGAGGGAAGGGATGGGGCGGGGGATCAGAGTTGGGAACGAGAGAGAGAGGGATAACCCCCAGAGGACTGGTTCGATTGAGAGAAGGGCTCACAACTGGAGTAGCGAATAGATATCACACAGTATGAATAGGGCAGTGGGAAAGGGAGAGGGGACAGTGACCAGTATGCCAGTGTCCTCTCTCTTCCATTCAAGATCCTTGAAAAGAATGGAAACGATCAATCGCCGCTCTCACAATACTGGCAGTTTAGGCAGAAAGTTCTAAAGATTTCCCCCACTTTGGGTTTCAGTGAAAGTCACAGAAATTTGCAATTATGAAAAGGTGGCGCAAAGTTCCCAAGGGGGTTCGGTTCGATTTCACTTTGTAACCAGGTCAGGCCGCAATTACCTCTCGGCCCATTCGCTTTCGTTTGCAATCGAGACTTTAGGGGCTCTCGCTTTCCCCTCTGTACTCTTCCCCCGGACTCTCGCTTTCCTTTAGGACGACTTGAGTCATCCTGCGGGGCGACCAGTTCCCATCCGGTATTGCACATTCCTGGATGAGATTCTCTACTTTTCCTGAACTCTCTCGATAAGAATGAGAAGGGAGAATTGAGAGAGTGCAGCAGGTGATCACATTCTGGACGGATGGTGAAAACCGCAGAGAGCTATCAATGGGGTGAAGTCATTGTCATATCTCCGGTTTTGGTCATTGGTTTCAAACCAAACAGTTGGCGAACACTCGCCCTAAGAATTGGTATCATTCGAAACTGAAAAAAAAACCAGGTGACAATACATAGCTCTTTATCTCATAATAAATCTCTGCGGACATGACTAGACGGATCTACTGATGGTACGAAGCGGAGGGGAAGGAGAGGGAAAGAAAACGGGAAGCTTGAACATGCGTAGTAATGGATGGAAAGACTCGAGAAACGGGGCAGAAATGAGCAAATGAATTAGCATATGTTGAAAAGAGGCGGTGAAAGTGACTGGGAGAACCCGTTGAATGCACACACAATTGGGGTTTAACACAATTCAGATACGGTATATAGAGGGGTACTGTAACAATCACAGGTTCGGATCCATTGTACAATCGGTGATGAGAATTCACACTGGGCAAGAGAAACTCGGGAAGGGATGAGGTTAGGCTGAAGCAAATATAAAACTAGGTCACTACAAACTACTGGCTACCCGTACTGTGCAAGAATCGACTGAGTTGGAAGGGACGGTATCTAGTAGGGTTACGGGTATCTGCAACCCTATTTTGGTGTCTGTGGGTCTACACGGCTTGGATACTGGTAGTTTGGTGGAAGGAGGATGTTGATGGACCGGCTGTTGATGATGAAGGAAGATTCCGATGTAGGGGATGAGAGTCTGCCGTTCGGTTCTTCCTGTTACAATAGCAGAGAAGGCCGATGACAAAGACTGAGATCGTCCCGATGATTGCAAGAGCGACGCCTGAGTAGATGCGCAGCTTCGCTTGTCGGGCTGCCGCTTCCTGGAAATTATTCAAATTAGAATTATCTCCTACTCATCCATTAGAAAAGGTACTTTTTATCAGCCTAGAGTGATCAACAACGAATGTTTGTGTACTAGTGCGGTAGGTAAAGTTGAAGAGCGGGCGAAATGTTTATAAGAACAGCAAAAGTACTAACCTCCTCTTGGACTAGCTCATTGTGAATGTCGTTGATGTCGTAGGGAGAGAACGTAGGCAGATCGGGTCGCTCCCACTTTGGAAGCTTGGCGAGTAGCTCATCAATCGAGCCTCCTTTCGAGTTCTTCGAGAACATGTTGAGCATCTGGTTTGAATTGGACATGAGATGCGTTTGAAGATCTCGAGGAAGGAGGTTGAGGTCCGGTACTTCTCCTCGAGAAATGGCTGTCATTACCTGAAGATAGTATATTTGTTTTGTTTTCACCCCAGGTTCAACTCCTCTCCAATGTCTGGATCTTTTGCATCAATTTTGCTAGGTTTCGACCAGCTGTTTACCCGGATCTTGATCGTTCCGGTTCACTACGCCTATCACCCAATCACTCGACCCTGGTCCAATTAATGGCCACACTCATGTCAACAGGCGGTTCATCAATCTTGCGTAATCACTGATGATTTGTCCCCTTATCACATTCGATCCCTCCGTCCTCGATCCCATCTCCGTCGGTGCTAGGCGCTACTAAGGTCGTGTTCTCAATTCTCTCTTCGTCTAGGACAAGTGAGCCAATCGCGCTCTTGAACGGCTCCTATTCAATAGGGATATGAAGTGGCAGCAAAAAAGCGCAATGCTGGAATTGTCTGGCCAGCCTTGCATCATCTCTCGCAATGACTCACTAAAAGCAAGAAATGGATGGTTTCATAAAAAAACAGACCTTACCATCCAAGTCTGAGAAGGGTCATGTCAGTGATAGATCATACAATTGCTCTCACCTCCATCGGAATCCTCGAGATATTGTAGCCTGCCGGTAGCAGCTTCAGCATCTCCAGAGATTGAGGAGTGAGAGGGAGAGAGGGCATGGCGGGGGCCGAATTTCCTGCTCCAGATGCAGGCACGGGAGCCCCTTGCACGAGTAGATTAGGCGGGAACGAGACGGCAGGCTGCTGGACTGGCCCAGCAACGACTTGTGGTTGTTGGGGTTGATGTCTCTGGAACAGGGAAAGATGAGAATCTAACGTGTTCTCATTAGACGTAAACATGTTGAGCACTGTATGCGAATATCACACCTGTGGATTCTGTTGATTAGCCAGAGCAGCCTGTGCTTGTTGTTCTCTCATCGTATTCGCGACCATCTCTCTCATCATTGAGATGTACTTGGCAATGATCTGATCCAGCGCCTCCTTGGGAACTCCGGGAATCTGACCACCACGAAGAGCATGGGCAACCAGGGATGGAGGGAGCTGGAATGAGATACGTTATACCAATACATTGATCGAATACGTTAGTAACATGCAATAATTTACTAGTGGATGGGCTTGTCGAATTGAGGAGATACGTACCTTGCTGACATCCAGATCTCCATAGCCGGGTACATTCACACTCATCGGTGGAAGAGCAGCGATCAGTGCCTCCAGTTCAGTGTTCGATAGAGAATTGAAGTTGATGTTGGGAATGCCAGCAGCTTGGGCTGCTGAGGGTGCCACAGGAGCCGGAGCGGCTGCAGGGGCTGCAATGATTTTAAGAATGACAGATTTACGGTTCTCAAAAACCGGAAATTAGCCAAGACATACCTTGATTCACTGCTCTCTGCGGCGTTGCAGCCGATTGTCCTCCTCCTCCGAGCATTCCTTTCAATCCGGGGAAAGCGTTGGCAAGTGCTCCCAGTCCAGCGAGTCCTCCCAATCCTCCTCCAGACTGTCCTCCATTGGGATTCGCACCGAGACCTCCGATGGAGAGAGCGGGCAGCAGGGAGTTGATGAGTCTGAACATGAATGCTTTCTCTATGGCCAGTTTGATGTACACTCTATCGTCGTTTACGAACATCTCAATGTAGTAGAGAGGCAGAGCATAAAATGAAGCACAACGTACTGCTGATTTCCCTTCTCCTTGGATTTCTCGTCCACCTTCAACTCGCTGGCCTTCTTGATCATGACGTCTCTGAACGGCTTCCCGACCATCTCCGCAGGTCCAGCACAGAGAATCTCTGGCTGAGCGGGGAGGAAGGTGCGCACTTTGTTGGCCACGAGCCAGTGAACGAATCCGTCGAGTTCGGCGTCGCATTCGAGAGGATTGCCTGGAAATTATTCATATCGATACAGAAAAAAAACAAGGAATAATTAAAATAGTACAAGAACTGGACTGTTTTGCACTATAATTTTGCTTCATCTTGTTTTGCACTATGATTTTGATCATAAGGAGTTATTTGCGGAAATAGTAAGATACTCACCATCCAGGACCATATTGGAGATCTTCGTCGTGAATACTCCCTTCTTGATCGTTCTCAGCTGATTTCCACTCAGATCCAACCAGAACAACTTGTTCATCACGTCGAATGTGCCTGGACCGATCGTTTTCAGCTGATTGGTGGCTAGATCCAGGGTCGTGAGCAGTTTGAGAGGCGTGAAAGAGGCCTTGTCGATCTGGAAGATGATGGATATTGGTCAAAGGATTTTGACTGCTCATTAGTTGTTTAGGTGTACAGCACTACATCAGTTGTGTTTCAGAGAAAGCGAGAGAGCATAGGAATCGAGGAGAGTCGGACAAACCTCGGTGATCGAGTTGTTTCTCATGTTCAGCTGCTGCAGGTTCTTCATGCCGTCCAGCATTCCTCGGTCTGGAATCAAATTGATTTTACGATATTCTAGATCCGTTGAAGGTTGATGAGATGATGAAAGGTTGAAAACTAACCTATCGATTTGATGGAGTTGTTGCTCAGCAGCAGAACCACCAGTCGATCCAGTGAATCGAACGAGTTGCGAGCGACCACGGAGATTGCGTTGTCCTACAATATTGCATTAGACTTTTCCTACGCGACATTAGAGATGATGAGCTAAAGATCAGCAGTTTACCTGCAGTGAGATCAGCTGCAGTCTCGGGTTACTGGCAAAGGCCAGCGTTTCCACCTTCGTAATCAGATTTCCGTCCAGACGAATTTCCTTGAGATTGGGCTGATCTTTGAAGGAGGGCAACTGAATTACACATTATTTACTCTTTTTTTGTTTTTTTTTCAGTCTATTTTGTCCAAGTAGATTGGATAATCATTTCCTTACCTTGCTCAGCATATTATTCCTCGCATCGAGTATCTCCAGTTTCGGGAACGCCTGTAGCCTGTTTCCATCCAAGTTCGAGATCAGATTGTTTCTCATGTAGAGAAACTGCAGTTCAGGCACGTTCATGAATGCCTGAATGAGGATTTGAATTTGTTTCGAGTTTGGAAGTGGAATAATTGGTCTGGTATTAAAATGAATTTTGACTGACCATCGGATGGATTTTGTTGAGGATGTTATCGTTGAGAGTTAGCTCGCGAAGACGAGGAAGGTTCATCAGGTTGAAGTTTCCGATCTGCAACATTTGAAATTAATATCATCAAGCAATTTTTGTCGAGAAAACACGTGAGTATGAACAGTTTCGCATTGATTCTCACCTCAGCGATCTTATTACTCGACAGATCCAGATAGGTGAGCATCTGGGAGTTCCTCAATGCAGCAGCAGGCACTGCTCCGAGACAATTCTTCGAGAGATCGAGCAGCTCGAGACTGTTCTTCGTCTCGTTGAGAGAATTCGCAGAGAGGGAGCAGATCTTGTTGTTGCGGACTCGGAGTTGACGAAGTTTCGGCAATCCATCGAATGAACCCTCGGGGAGATCATTGATCTGGAAATTACCTTTTTATTATTCTCTCTGTGTCAGCAGTTTTCAATAACCATTGGTTCTTGGTAGTGTCACTGTTTGTTTCTAACGATCGTACCAATTACTACTTCTCTCCCTCATAATTTCGCACGTCCACGCAAAGCAATGCGGGTCAGTGTAGAGAGAGGAGACGATTCAATTAAAGTGCCCGCTATGAACGATCTACTCTCTCACTTTCACGTGCTCTCTCGCTGGTCAGAGAGAACGAGACATTGTGTGAAATCGAGAGGCGGAGAACGATCACCCGCTTTTCATCCCCACTTCTTTTTGACTTCCTCTCTCTCTTTCCCGGGACGGAATCGATCACAATAGGGGAGAGACTAATCAAATGGATGCGAAAGCTGAGTAAGGTCAGGATTGAATTGGAATGAGAAGAGATCTCGCGGAAGAGAGATTGGATTAGCCGAACTATGGGAAAAACTGCTGATATCACTGGAATGGTGACTCACCAAATTGTCGTTTAGATTGAGATTGATCAATCGTGGCAGACTCCTGAGAAGTGGAACGGAAGTCAGCTTGTTGTTCGGCAGGAGAAGTTCCTCCAGGGAATGAGCGATCGAGTTGAATGTCTGGAAATTGGGGTTTTATTCGAATTCGGTTTCCATTCAGTCTCTTATTGTTGCTGAGTAAACTTAGAAATCGAAAGTTGAGTTGTATAGATCGAAAGAATCTGATAAGGTAGTGAGAAAGGGAACTTTGTTTACTTGATCATTGAATGCAGTCAGTCCACAATTGTTGATCTCCAGTACTTTCAGTGAAAGTAACTTGAAGGGAGTCTCAATTGAGCTGAATGAGCAATTGGCAAGTTGCAATCGTTCCAGAGCCAGTCCTTCCATAGGAGGAAGTGCTAACTCCACTGATACCGACGAGCAGTAGACCGATATCCGGTCCGAGAATTCCTCCTGCAAAGCTTTTCTTCTCACTTTATCAGGCGTTCGCTTGACTTCTCCCCTACTTGACTAGGCTAAGCCTTCCCTGTTCTATATATCGATCAGGATCAGCAATTGGTTATGGAAAGGGAAAGTAGTAACCGAATCGCACTAGGGATATCGATGCATTGAATATGCCATTCGTTTCGGTCTAGAGAGTTGCTGAGTGAAAGTATGATGATTTGATAAATATTTGAAACGTGATGAAACCGAACTTACTGCGCACTTGCAAGCAGGGTGTAGAGTTCCTGGACATTTCACTGCTGCTAACAGTCCAGGAATGAATAATAACAGTAGGAATAGTGCCCGCATGCCGCTGGCAATCGATAATTGAGTCGAGCCTCCTATTATGGATGGAGGGAAGAGGAGAGGCAGAGGCAGCCGCCCTGGATTATTATTTAATATTGTTCAAAGTTCTCACATTAGCAAAATTCGAAACGCGACTAAATTTCTGAAAAAAAGAAAGATTACTTGAAGGAATGTGTGAATAAATGTAAAAGAAGTGATGCAGGCAAGCACCACAATCACTGACGAGAACCAGGAGCGAACAATGATGCACGTGGTTTCACTTTCGCGCGTTCACGTTGGATAGTCGATAGGATGGGAATGTGACCTAATGAAACGTTGCTCCCCGCTCCTTTGAGAGTACTTGCAAGGGTGAGGAACGGTTCAAAAAGAGAGCGGGAAGAGATTGGAATCTAAGAGAGAAGATACCAGCCTACCAGTTGTCCCTCAGCTAACCTTTCCCTATCAGATCTAGAAACTTAAGAGGCGGATCTCACACCTTCCTAGCTTCAAAGTGCGATTAGTGACTACAGTGCACTAGAGACACAGATCAGAGTGGGAGGAGGATCTAGGATAATGATAGGGCAAAGAAATCAGCAACGCGATTCACACTCACAATGCACAAAAAGTGAATGGACCTCGCGCGACGACCAGATAATTATTAGATATACGCGGATGTGTGTTTATTGACTGGTAAGAGAGAGGGAAAGTCCGGCTGGATGGCTAGTGGCTGTATAGATCGGAAGAAGCTGATAGAGAAAGGGAGAAGCTGCTTCCCGATCGGACATTCGAGTGAAAGTCGGGAGGGGCAGGAGGGAAAGAGGAAGAGTGAAACGCCGCGATTTGTCACCGGAAAGTGGGCCAATCCGGCAGGACGATTCGAAACGGATTGAAAGGGCAGAGAGGTAGATCACAGTAATCTTCCTATTTATTGATTATGACGAAATGACGCGTCGATCAGATATCGCCTATAGAGACATGGACGAGTGAAATGGAAAAGAGTGAGAACAGGCTTTCTCTTTCTGACTCTCACTCTTCCTCTCCCTCCTCTCTCTCATTGTAGAATGACTCGACTGACCCAGATCCTTCCTTTGACTGTGGGAGGAAAGGGATCGAGCAAGGAAGGAAAGGGAGGGAGGGGAGAGTCAAATCGCCTCACTCTGGAATGCAGATTGTCTCTTCCCTCTACGTAAGGACCCCTCCCTTTCACTCTCGATCTTCATTCTAAGGACGGCAAAACGAGTCATCTTCAATTCAAGTGCATCTTAATCACTTTATACATGGAGAGAGATGACACGGACAATAAGTTATGGATAGATAGATTATTAGGGGAAGGAGAAGAATATTAGGAACGGTTTGAAAGAGGGGGGAGGAAAGAGGAAATGGGCTTTGGGCATCGAGTACTCAATTCGAGGGTGGCCACTCAGACAGGTATAGACAGATGAATAGAGTACGGGACTAGTTCGGCAGAGGAGAGAGAACGGAAGAGAGAGAATATGCGAAATGAGAGAGAGGGAGGATTGTGCGCCATTGTGGATTGTCATTGGGATGGGAGAGATCTCGGGAAGAAGGAACGGATCACTGACTCTCTCCATTCCATGCACTCTCTCACCTGACTATACTGGACGAGAGAGTGTGTGGATTGCAGAGAGTCCGAGGAAAGGGAACACCTACTGGGATGGAAGATGAAGAGATATGATCTGATTAGGGATGAGGAAATGTGTGTAAACAACATCGGGACATTTACAGACAGCGAGAATATTCCGTATACTGAGGGGAAGGAGGGGAATGAAGAGGGACGAGAGCCCTTTGGTGTTCCTTAGATCATATCTTGTGTTGTTGCGTTGTCTCAGAACCAATATCTCGGCCGATTGAGGTACGGTGGAATCTGTCCACCCGGAGAAGAGCCTTGGATGGAGACAGGAGAGCTGAAAAGCAAAAGAAAACGAGATGTGGAACCTCGCGCCATTAGTCATTAGCCTGGTCTCGAGACAAACAAGCGAGAGCGAAATCCTCGATCGGGTTTGGCGATAGGGAACTTGTAATGAGAGAGAGGTCTAAAGGCAGGGTCGAGAGCGAAAGTGAGTAGAGTTTACTCCCATGGTCCCGATTATGAACCTCCATTGTTAATCGCGTTAGGTGAATGTGATCAGGAGTGAATTTACCTCAATCGTGGGATTGGCTGACACTGCTCGGGTTGATACAGGCCAGTTGAGGAGTAGGCACTTCCACTAAAGGCAGAAGAGGCGACTGAATCCCCTCCGAAGCGTGATCCAGTGGACTATAATTGCATTGATATAGTCTGAGAAGGGAGAATGACGCTTGTCTGAATTGCAATGCCGTACCTTCTCGCCTCTCGACTTCATAATGCATCTGATCATAACTATCAGAATGATCACCAGAGCGATGATTCCGAAGACGCAACCTGATAAATTGGATTTTTTTAGTTATCCATCTGCTCATCCTGTCAATGCTAGAAGCCACTTAATGAAATCTTCAAAGATGACAGGTGTGGCTCAGCTTCACTTATTTGTGATAATTAGTGCCTAATTGCTGGTCGATCCTCATCATTGCTTTGACATATCTTCTCACTCGGCTAATCTTCGCCTCTCCTCTCACTTCTTCTCACTACTAATCTCAGTGGTCACACTCTCTCCAATTCTTACTCTCTTTCACTTTCTCTTACTGCTTAGATATTGCGAGGATTTGAGAGATTCAAACTTTTGCTCTAATCTTCCGCTCTAGTTCACGGACCGTGCGCAGGAGGGGAATATCGCTTACCGAGTATGAGATTTGTGAGGGACATAGGGTCTAACTCACGGATATTTGTGAAACCGTGAAGGGTAGTGACATGGAAAATTGGGAGTTGCATGGATTTACTTACCGAGGATGAGTATTGTGAGGGACATTGTGGACACTTTGGGTGGTTCTGTGCCCACTTGTACTGGAGGGAAGTCAACGATTGAGGTGGCGGTCACTGGGGGCGTCTGAAAAGCGGAATGATCTTTACTTACACCAATAATGAGAACACCTTCTACTGTATGCTATCTACATGAGTCTACTGCTTGCTGATTCGAATTTCACTCAGATATAATCGTACCTTGATCAACTTCCTCATCTTCTCTCCTATTTCCACGACCTTAGTCGTTACAGTACTCAAGGTAGTGGTGGACTCGTATGGATCCTCCTGTCGCAGATCGTATCCAGAGACTTCTGTGGGCGTCCAGCACCTTGAAATTGATCGGTGATCTTTGATCTACATCTTTTAGTGATTTTATTGTGAAGAGCTGCTTACTTCGCAAGTTCATCGAGACTTTTGGCAACTTCCACATCTGGATTTTCTCTCAACCACTTTCTCAACCAGGACAGCTTCTTGTCGCAGAGCCACGGGTTGTCTGAAACACACCGTTGCACAATTTGGATCTGTTTTGTGAATTAATATTAAGGATCAATTGAGAAGTTGTTTGATTAGAAACTTACTGTAGAGATACAGTATCCTCTGTCTACCAGTATTCGCGTTGAGTGAATGATAGAAAACATTGGGTTGGAGGGTTTCTAGTCTGTTGGTGGACAGATCGAGAGTTGACAGTGCTGAGAGTTGAGAGAATGCGAAATCGTCTATTGTGCTGATCTGCAAAGTACTATTTATTATTTTGTCAATCATAATCTATAGCAAAGTAAATAATGAAACTACTTACAATGTTCCCATTCAAATCCAGACTGACAATCGAAGGCAGCGCAGTGAACGTGTCGTGAACGATACTGAAATGAATAGTTTTGAAACTATTCTTGCGATATTTCGCTTACTGAGTGAGATGATTCCTTGCCAGATTGATCACTTGTACTTTGGGGATCTTGTGGAAGGCAGTGGGCTCAATCACTGAGATTGCACAGTCGGACAACTCCAGTCGAAGCAGGTTGGGGATGTATTGGAAAGCTGAAAGTGAAGCTTTCACTATCCGTTCAAACCATCTGCCACTGCACTTCGTTTTCTTGTTATTTGTTATATATAGGAAGAGCGGATAACAAATATTATAAGTACAATTGAGATATTTTATAGTCTCAACTAACCATTAGCCGTCACGATCCTCAGTTCGTGATTGTTGCTCATCGAGAGCACTTTGAGTCTGTTCACGTAGAAGAACATGGTGCTTTCGATCGAGGTGAACAGGTTTCCGGCCAGATAGAGATACGCGAGATTGGGCACCGTTTGGAGGGCATCCGGAGGAATAGACTTGATCTGAAGATTATTGATCAATGTTGAAAATGAAGCAGTTGACAATTCCCTAGACCTTCTGCTGAGTTCTCTTCGGATTCCGCTAATAGATTGCTTACCTTGTTCACTTCGAGCGAGAGCGACTTGAGATTGGGCAGTTGCAGTGCTTTCACTCCAATTGTCTCGATCTCATTCACTCCCAGGGAGAGCTGTTCCAGGGTTGGAACGAGTTGAAGCGCGTCCTCGGGAATCATTCTCAGTCGATTCTTGTCGAGGGACAGTTGCTCTAGGGCTTCGAGTCCGAGAAGGCCCTTCAATTACTCATCAATATCGATTCTGATTCATATTGTAGGGATATCTCCAATAAAAAAAGTATAGGGATATCTCCAATAAAAAGTATATGAATATCTCCAATAAAAAACGTATTCTTACTTGAGGAAATATCACACTCATATTGTTCGCACTGAGATCCAATTTAGTCAGTTTCGTCCTCGAATGATAGGAAAGGAAGGCGTTGTTCTCCACGATGGAAATGATATTATCGTAGAGAGAGAAAGATTTGAGTGAGCGAATCTGGAATATTTACTATGTATTGAACTTCTTGTGGGTTATAAGTGACGATCACAGCAATTTATTGGTTCTTATTTGACTAAATAGGAAGTTGAAGCTGAATCGTTACCTCGTTCACTCCAATCTGAGGGATCGATGTGAGGTGGTTGCTGCGAATCTCGAGACTCTCAAGAGAGTTGAGCATCGGACCAGCGAAGGCGTCGGGCGCGATCTAAATATCAGTTTGTTTATGAACTGCCCTTTTGCGATGATCTTCTCTAAAAAAAACATCTATCTGATCTTAGATTTCAGCCACCAAACCTGCTGTAGTCCATTATTCCTCAGCACGAGATTACGCACTGTTAGCGTGTTGAACGCGTAGGGCGGCAACTGGAAATATCATATTTACTCACCCTCAATCAGTATTCTAGGTAGACTTCCTGCTAGAAAGTCGACTAGAAAGTGTCTAAGACGTGCGAAAGAAAATCTAAAGTTAATCTGATTAGCGGATTGCTGGACAATGTTTGCCTAGAGTGCGAGTTCCTAGACAACACATGCACTGGCCTTGTCTATTTGTTACTTCTAGAAAATGGACCTAATCAGCACCATCAGATCAGTGAATGAGTATAGATGCAACGTACCTCCTCAATCGGCGTGTTGCTAATAGTCAAGGAGTCTATCAAGGCGGGCGGGCTTGCGAGTGACTGTAGTACTTCGTTCAGTGACGCTCCCTTGTCACACACTATCGAAATCGATTCATATCGAGATGAGAGACAGCTGCATGGCGGCTGCAAATATTATTCCTCTGTTGTGTTTTAATCAGAGCGGTCAACTCATTCCATCCCCTCGTTTCCTCCCGAGCGGTAATTGTTTTCTCCCGGAACTAACCATTAGTGAACAAACTGTACCTGTAATCTGATCGGACACGAGGAGGCGAAAGAGGAAGCGAATAGAGCAGAAAGAAGGACGGATATCCTGACTAGTTCCCGTCGCGACCTCATCTCATCTGCAAAAGAGAGCAATACAATAGGCAGAAAAAACGTGTTGAGCACGCGCAAAACCCTCTCCAGAGCCATCTCCTTCTTCTGCTAGATACAGCGAAAGTGCGAGGGCAAAATAGAGACAGAGAATTCAATTAACACCCGCGCATTACGAATGCAGTCGCGAAATGTAGCAGAAATGAACACACTGCGCGATAGGAAGGGGAAGTCTATTGTGGGTTATGCAAAGAGAGTGAGAACGGGTGCGAATATAGGTGAGATGATGCGTGTTCACTTATAGTATTTGCACTAGAAATGGGAGAGAGGGGCACTTTGCACGGTGTGAACTGAGATATCCCCAAGAGATAAGAATTGAAGATTTCGAAGAGAGCGAAAGAATCTGAGAGGTATAAAGCGCCGCATGCATCTCACTGACCGGAAATGAATCTCCGAATCTGGAGGGAAGTGGGTGGATCTCACTTCTCTATCCTAGTCAGTCAGACAGAGCGAGAAAGTTAGCGAAACAAAGAGATTTAACTGAGTGAAGGGATGAGATGGGCGGCTCTCCTTACAAGGTGTGCGCTACTGCACAAACACAGGAAAGGCTTACAAGAGGAGCAGGGCAGATTAATTAGAATGTGGCAGGGAAAGAGAAGACAGTACGATGCTATAGTGAAAACTGTCGAGTAGGCTGCAAAATTGCTATATACGAAAATACTAAAAGCAGGTGTTTTTTTTCGGTCTTTGAAACGCAAACGGAGAGCTCAGGGGACATATTACTTTTCAACAGTACTTTTCAATATTGGTACAAACCTAGTACAGATGAAAGAATAATCTGGTGTCTAATGCTGGGTTCGTCTCCCAAGCAATGATAGTACGAGAGCACTGGAACACTAGACATGACGAGGCGACGAGAACGCGAACAGTGCCCTGAGGATGGACGTCCTCTCACTCAAATAGACTGAGTGATGGCTTAGTGATAGAAGGCGAGAAGTGGAGGAGAGAGGGAAGAAGTGCGAAGGGAGCGGCCTCAGGGGTGATCAATCAGGAAATCGAGCTTATGCTGAGTCAGTCCATGCCCTGAGGCAAACATCCGCAAGTTTCGTCATTGGATTTCATACATGATAGTCAATAGATACTACTAGTTCTCGGTGGATAATGCCTAAGATGTGCAACGCCAATAGTGAGCGTACGAACTGACACTTGAGTCGTAAACAGAAGACATGAAGCTGAATGCCTCCCTGCGTCTAAATAGCCGCAAGATTACCGCAGACGACGAAATTGGTGTTGACAGAAGTGGACAATGGGGGACGAAGTGTGAAGGGTCAAGAGAGGGAAGGGAGGGATTGGGTGTGGGCAGTCCACCTGAAGGGAAGCGCGATGGAACACAAACACACACTGTTATTGTTTGACTATACCAGAACGGCGTTGCTGGCAAGAGTTAAAGGACATGTCGAGGTTCTCGAACCAACTCGAGTTCACTGGGAAGGAAGTAAAGGAATGAGAGAGACATCAAAGAGTGTGAAGAGTAGAGTTGACACTTTGTTAACTGAGTATATTCCAGATTCGGGAAGTCCCGCAGCTCCCTCAACTCCTCAGATGCCACGTGCGCCCGAGAAGAACAACCAGAGGATGGTCAACGAGGCAGTGGAGGAATTCCCGGAGTTCCCGACTGGTGGAGGATTGGGAATTGAGAGTGGTGGGATTTTTATAGAAAAGACGATATTAGCTAACCTAATTAAGGATTAGTCAACAAATGTCTTAATACTAAATACTGATCTGAAAACAGCATCCTAGAGAAAGAGCAAATTAGGCATCGATAGGTGAGGAAGGCGGTTGGTCAGTTGAGACCGTGCGTCTAGATCAGAAAACAGAAGAGGGAGGAGAAACAGGAAGGAAAACGAGAAGATGAGAAGGTGAAAAGTGAGGACGAGAAGATATTCGAGACTGTTCCCGCAAATGGCATTAGAGAGAGGGGGCTCTCTGGAACAAATGAGATCCGCATCGGGAAATCGGGAGGGAGGTCCAACCTAAGGGGCTTTTCTAGGGACTACCTAGGAGGTATCTAGTTTATATTGTCAACTAGACACGGTAGGCACGGAAGATTGGAATGGCACGTAGGTAAGGTGATCTAACACGCATCTAGACACGGTAGTGACTAAAGAACGTACGTGATCAAGCAAGACATGTTCGGAGTGAGTAGAGTGACTAATCATGCGAGATTGATCTCTTGCTCTTTTTTTTGTTCACTTATGAATTTCTAATCAATTTTTTTAAAGATCTCGTCAGTCAATTCGACGAAACGATGAGCATCACAACGGATATCTCCGACGACGATGCCGCTTTCATGCCAGCAGAGATGGCTGAGGACCCATTCGGAGCAAGTGCCGGTGAGGAAATCAATAATTCTTTCGGTTCTAGATTGCGTCGACGAGGCCAATTCAGGGTCACAGAGATGAAACCGTACAAAGATGGGAGCGCACAAGGGCAATCACGCCTCTTGAGTGCGCGAGATCTCAAAGAGATCAGAAAACATGATTAGTGCAGAATCAGTGAGGGAATCTTGCGAATTAGTGAGTCAATGAATCCGCGAAGACTCGAAAAGTGCGTGCACATAGAAACAACGGAGGAGGAGAATAGACAATGACCTACGCGCCAACTTAAGTTAAGGAGTCACCCATGCATAGCAGAGGCGCTTCTTTGTTGCAGAAGATTCATGATCTCAAAATAGTTGGCAACGCGCGCTTACATCTAGCATCCAATCCAATTTGTACAGTTTTTTTAATGAGTAGAATTCAAATAGGAAAAGAATGTGGGATTGTGCATGAATGGCAGATGAGAAGCAAAACAAAGAAGAAAGCGATCCAGTACTCCAATATCTCTCCTTCCGAATCTAGAAGTGATGGGATGAGATGGACAGATCAAGATGGAAAGGGGAATCCACTGGTGGATATCTCCCCCATCTCTCCTTCTGTGTGCATTTGTATGTCGAGATCTGAAGTCGCCCCCTCTCCCTCACCTTCTCTCACTCTCAACAAAGGCTCGTGACACATTCGGAATAGTTTGATTTGGAAGACGAGGAGAGGGAGGGAGGGGGAGATCCTTGGAGGGGAGCGGCCACCTCCAAATAGAAGAGGGATCCATGAAGGAGACGGCAGGGAGGCTAACTGGTAGAGAGAGGACAGTACAATAGAACACTCTACCGATGAATGCAAACCATTGTTAGAGAACTGAAAGAACGCCAGAGCTCAGTTTACCTGTTTACTAACATTGTGTAAGTACTTGGAGAGGACAAAATGTCATTTCATCCCTCCGAACACTATCAAATCAGGAGTAAAATATCTGATGAAATATCATTCCAGAAATCGCGGAAGAAGCCATGTCTGCTGATACTCTGATCCGACCCGAGAAAGAAGACAGACACTACAAGAGTATCATGGCGAAGAATGTAAGTTGATTGGATCGTGATTCGTTCGAAATAGTGTGGAATACTATTCGTTCATATTCATTACTTTGCAGGTAAACGTCCTCCACGCCTCCCTCGACAACATCGCAGTCGTTCTCTCGATCGTCGATGGAAACACACTGGTGCAGGGCAAGGCACAATCGTGAGTTCCCCAAACAAGCCAAGATGATTGCATCATGGTGTCTTAGAACTAGTGATGGGATCTTTTAAGGATGAGAGTTTGTTTTGGGATGTTTCCTAATAAAACTATTCCTATTCATGATCTCTCATAAGGCAGATAGAGCGAGAGTGGATGCGAGATGAGGTGAATTATCTGACGGGGAGAGATAGGTGTCAACACACATTCTGCAAATCAACCAGGGATCGTGCACACAAGAAACGGCTCTCCATTGCAAAGAAGAGCACTCTGGAACCCATTGATGGAGTCGATTTGGCGGTCCCTCGCGTAGTTAGAATAGATCCTCAGTGCTTAGGTGTTTTAGTGTGTATGCTCACGTTTTAGCTTAGCTAAAGTTGGGAAAAAAACCTTAAATAATGCAGCAAAGTGAATTCTTTAAGGCTCCATCTACGACAGGAGATGAACAAGCTCCGATCGGACGTCTGTGCTTCCCTCTCCGCCCTCTCTCCACCACCCGTGGTCAAGCACGAGAAGGGAGATCCCAAGGTAAAATATATCGCTTTTGCTACTACAAAAACTTATTGGAAAATAAAGTTTACTGTAGATCAGATAACATCTAACGGTATTTGAACGATCTCTAGACTGTTTTCGGGTCAAGAGAGATCTTCTTTCGGCTTCGTCCTTTGATCTCTCAAATGTGTCCGGATGTCTAGTACACCACTGCCGTCGTGAGCTCCCACGATCTGTTTATTGACCGGGTTTTCCCATCATCGGAGCCTCCAGAATGGAAGAGAAGGTGTTGCGTTGCACGAATCGTTCCAATTACGTCCGTTTCCCGCCCGGGAAAGATCTCCCCTTCTTCTCGCTCAAGATTTGTGTACTATTCTGTCAACAGTCAGGATGACTCTCTCAAATCTGCGTACTCTCTCGCTCTGCCTAATCTGAGATTCTGTCCATTAGCGCACTTCCATCCTTTGATCGAACCCTCTCTTCCCTTAGACAATGGATCAGCTCTGGGGATCAGAAGGATAGAATCTAGCACATTCCGGTGTGCATTTGTCTGATTCTCTCCGATAAGAGCACTCTCGAGATCAGTCTAACATGCTAGAGAGAACAGAAAGAACGGGGCTGAGACAATGGAGAAGAGGAGGAACAACAGCTTCTTTCATCACGATGAAAAACGACCACTCAAAGGGAATCCCGAGCTTGTGGTGTCAGGATGAGATTTGAAAATCGGATCAAGGAATACATCCTCCGTTTATTGTACCATCCTTGGTCATTTGGAAATCAATAGTTAGTACTCCCAGTGAGCGAAGACTACAAACCTTCTATAAAAACACAATTTTAACTACATAGCTAATCCAATCCCCTCCTCAGGTCACCTTCACCTTCTCCGCCCTCTCCTCTCTCCCCTATGCTCAACTTGATCTTCTCTGTCGTCAACTCGATCTCAAGTTGGAAGATGAGATCATCGCTCATCTCTCCGCATTCGTTGCCGATGAGCAAGTGACGGAGAACAAACTACGATTCGCACTCAAGTTAATGGATTCGAAGCTCGAGATTAACGTGAGTAACCTCTCAGCTAAATTTCATTTCCTCTACTAATTACAGCAATTCGTCGGTATTTAATTGGATTGATTGAGATTAATGTATCTGTTTCAGGATCCGAAGAAGCCGAAACCGATGAGAATCCGTCTCAAGGAAGTGATTATCGAGCAAGACGAGGACTAAGCCTGTACAAATCTACTTACTTATTATCCAACCCTATCACGAGCAATAATCTAGATTTCCCCCATATCATACACTTTCCTTGTAGCAATACAGTGTGTGTCATGGGGATTGTAATTGTTCTCTTCAACTATCCGTCAATCCCAAGTATTCCCTTCCTAATCTAGAGATCTGTTCCCATAGAGACTATTGTTTGTTAGCTGTCGCTGTCATCCCTCTGATTGATTCAACCTTATCTTCTCCTTTCATCGCTCTCTCTCTCAACCCTGAGTGATACGCAATCGCTCACATATCCTTCTCTCAAGATGCGGTCCCCCACTCTCCTTATTGGCCATTGACGCACATCTCCATTGTGATTTGAGCTGTCAGAGGGCATAACGCATCTCTTCTTTCAGAGATTCAGAGATGCGTCATGCCCCCTGGCAATTTTCTTCGTTCCCTCTGACCAGAATCTTTGCTTGTATTCAGCCATCGATGCTTGTAGTCGAATTCCACTGCACGAATCTTCGCTTCCCTTACCGCTCTAACAAGTTACATTCCTTTCACTTTATCCTAACTTTGATTATTTGTTCATTTATCGATCGTGTGTTTCAAGAAATGACATGTAAAGATGTATGGTATAATTGGATGCTAAATATAATTGATAGAGGCTAAGAGTATAACGATCAAATAGAATGGGGAAGGAAGTCGACAGATAACATTGAAGAGATGAATGACAGCCAAGTTTGACTATTGTGATTTCACAAGTTGATTTACACTCTAATACATTGGACTAAATGAGCAACAGCACATAGGAACGGTTGAGATGGATTATCAAATATCGTTGACTGAGATGAGAAATGTTTGGATTGCATACGAAACTTGAAAAGTCCTCTTTGGAATGAATTACAATACTTAAGCGGAACTAAAGATACATATTCAGAACAAGGGAGAAAGAAGAAAAGAAGGAACTAACTCTGAAATCAAGGTTGAATGACATTGAATATTGTTTGGATCAAATTGAGTATGTTAGTAGTTTTTTGGTATGAATCATGCGAATGAGGAGTGAAAGGGGAGTTCCGAGACGCTCTCAGCTCGGTCGGTCCTTCCACCTCGGCAGCTCGAATGCATTGAATCTCCCATTATCGTCTTTTCTCATGACTAATGTCTCCAAAGACGTGTCCGTGCCTTTGCGACAGTAGCGAACCTGAAGTGAATAAATAAAGGTATTTCCTGATACAAAGAAACTATGGTTAGTCTCGAATACTCCGGATACTGTTAGATACACGCATCTCCTTCCACTCAGGCTTGTAGTTTTCTAATTAAAATTAAAAATCAAAAGTATAATAATCGCTGCCAGATTCTGATTACTACCAACTGGCATTCTCACCTCCATAAGTGGCGTCTTTCCATTCTCCTGCTTTATGGTCATCACATCCAGAAATTCCTGGTCTGTTGCGTAAATATTGATCCGTTTTCCATAACTTTCCATGTTCTCTCTCGGCTTCACTCCAGTCAGCACTGAAATTACGAACGATAAGTATCTGGACTGACTGACGATATGTTTCGATGGAATAATTGTCTTGAAGTGACCTACTCGTCCCGAAAGCCGGCAATTTCTTAATTCCTTCGACGAGATTCTTGCCTACACTTGCATGTACAACGACGCAGAATCCACGAGTCGGCAGATCGAAACTGCGGGTGCGAAGGTACTGTAACGAGAATTTTTGAATTTCATTTCATTACCAAATGAAATGAAATTCAAAAATTATTTGGAGATGTATTTGAGGCTTTCAGACTTGGAAGACAATTAAACGACCATAGGAAATTGATGCACCACGAAGACGCTTCCTCACTTTGATAGTGTGTATGAGTCCGTCATGCGTGAGATACCGACTGACGAACTTCAGCCGCAGGTAGTTGAGTGAAGTGCCAGTCATGAGATTATGGAGAACTGCGTTCGTTATGCCGAAGTCTTCGAATGACTTGCGATAGTGTAGAGACTGGAATAGAGAAAGTTAAGAAAGTTGAACGTTGAGGTACATTAAAGTATACTAAGAACGTTGACTGACCGATTTGAACTTCCACGAGTCCTGACGAATATCGAGAACTAATTGACTGAAATTGTGCTTCGCTCCCTCCAGAAACTTCTCGATTTGAGGAAGAGGCTCGCGGCTCTGAATATATCATCGTTACCTTGGATTCCGAATTTCATTCTCACCTTCAGTCGAATAGCAATCGAGAGACTTTGGCAAGGAATCTTGTTGAGGAGTCTCCTGAATCAAGTAATTGGATGAGACAATTCTGGGTTTTGATCCCGCTACGCCTCAGATAGTTGTGTTAATAAGATACACTAGTTAGATTTCAGATTATCATCGAAAACACTAAATACGAGACAAAACTGACAGATCTGGACGATCGTGTTCGTATACTTGGCCTTCCAGGTGGAGCGAGTCTAAGAGCTGTCCAGTCAGTAATCGATTGATATCACGCAGGAATGAATTCGAGAGGTTCACCTGAGCACATACCTTACAAATTAGTGCATAACGAGTCCAAGAAAATATCTACGCAAATTCACGCACTTGCGATATGGTTAGTTTGAATATGTGGGAGAGCTTGAACAAGGCTCGAATCGCAGTCTTGATTCTGCCCATTCGATTCCTGTCATGACGAGTCCAGTCGACCATTCCGCGGCGCATCTGAATGTGTGCCATACTATCACTACGGTGACTTGATTGTTTTGATTTTACATTAGATTTTGGTATGATACATTTGTACTTCACATTTCTCAAAACCTAGCCTTAGTTCATCATCACTCTCTCACTCTCTCTTCTCCCAGTCCTTTCCCCTTCTCTGTCCATCTCTAGTTAGTACCTCTTTGAACGTGCGCAGCAACGGTCGCTCAGTCCAGAAGAATTTCTTATTCCCGATGACGAATCGACCTTCCTTCTTGTCTTGAGCGATGAACAATCCAAGCTCCGCTTCATCTAACTGAAATGAAAGAAGGTATAAAATGTAAGTATTTGGCATCGAGCAAGGTCATCCCGAATGGAAAGTACACAGAAAAACTTTAAAAAAAACTACTCACTCTTCTAATATCGATCTCTTCGGTGGTCAACTTAGGTTTCCTATCCACAGCGTCTCTCAATGCTTTGCAAGTGCATCGAAGCTTGGCCCTCCCTTCCACGGGAACGTAGTTAACCAGTCTATTGAGTAGCTTCTCTGGCCAATTTGCGATGTTGAGTCGCCGTGCTGTCTCGTCCTGAACAAAGATTTGGTTAGTTCTTGATTTATTCAGTTCGCAAAATATATAAATAAATAACATTCTTAATAATTATCTTGTTATATATTTGGACGCAGTTTCGCATTGAACGTCCGTTCATCTCGGTTGGGTATGGCTTCAGTTGATAACAACACCCCGCTGTTGATCATTCTCCATCTCGTGAGAGATAGCATATGGTTTGTGATATATTGTGCTCGTGATAACGGAATTGATTCGAGTATAACGAGGTAACCACGAGCAATCAACCACTAGACCTCACGAGGCACGAGTATAGCATAGAGTAACCACTATACTTTAAAATAAACATTTAGGACTAGAATCTAATATAGAGGGCTACTAACCTCAACCACAACCTCATCGGGCCTTTCGAGCTTGATTTTCTTGGACAAAGGACCAGAGAAGACAGCTTTAGAAGTCCCTGGCTGATCGCTCTCCGCGCGCGCAGCTAGTCTTCGTTGTTCGAGCAAGCGACTTTGGCGACTTCCTGACAAAATAGGTGTAATATTGTTCATAAATGATCGTTAATATACACTGGTATTCAGAATCTTAGTCATTTCGATTACATTTAGTTGCCACTGTGGTGAAAGAACGAAGAGTGTTCACTGAGAGTCGCGACGCCTAACCTCACCCAAATGGAAACGTACTTGGTAAATCCAGTGTTCTCGACCATCCAATGTCCTCGTCCGAGTCAGAATCCAACACATACTTGAAGCGTGTCATGTCAGACAGCAGGAGAGGCAGACTCAGTCCATAGGCCGAATGAGCTTCCTAGAACAAAACCTGTTTTAAGCTCGACAAGACCACCACACCGCGAAAAGTTTATGATTGAGCGATAGCTGAGGCAATAGGCTTCACTTTGCGTAACTTTACAGATAATAATATATCGGAGAATTAAGGATATCAACGATAACAAAAATTATGGAGTGACAGCACGACAGAATAGTAAGAAAAGTACGCACACTCGCCACACGCAAATACAAATCACGTGACTTACCTTGTATCTCACTGAATATGCGAAAGCAATTCGATTTTTTGCGTTGGGGGAGTAAAAGGGGTCGATCTAGGAGGAATGCGAGAAGAAAGGCTGTTAATTATGTCTGAAACAAGAGAAAACCGCTTATTTATTTTCCCGTTCCGCTCGTAATTAATACGAAAGGGCAGAACGTAAAAGTTCTCTTGCTGCACGCTGCTACAAACGCTCTCACCATAATACAAATTCCACCCCAATAATCGAGAATATCGATTTGTTTCCGTATTTCATTATTTAAAAACATTTTAATACTTCTTAGACGATTGTTCTAATCCATCGCCTCAATTGCGCGCTCTCTCTTCATTCCGCTTTCTCTCGTCTTGACCTCCGATTGACGCTCCTATTCTCGATCGGCAAACCTTAAACATCCCGCTCAGCAATCTATTATTTCCTCCTGCTCCCTTGAACAATTTCGAATCTAGATAGAGATTCAACTCCTCATTAACTTGAATTAATGAAAGGAGTGACGGATCGGATCGTCAGTCGGTTGTTAAGAGCTCACAAAGCCACGTTATTACACTACTGCTTCATCATCGGTTGCGTAATTGACAATAATTCACGGGTACAAATGGTAGTAACAGGGATGAAATGACAGTTATTGAAATGTGAGGAATCTAACACTGGTGTCTATGAATATCGGTAACGATGATTAATAGCGAAAAAGGGTACAAAGCAGTTGACTAAGCACTAGGGTATTTAAAGAAATGATGTGATGATACTGATAGCGAAATGGATGGGAAAGCTCCGATGGAATTCTATAAAACGATGATGAATCGAACAACAAAAAGTAAAACACTCATTACATATTGGTTGAACACTAAACTAACGAATGAAATGATCGCACACTGCATTTCAGAATGCTACTAATTCTAGGGGGGGAGTGGTTTCATGGTTTAGTTGGAAAGTCAATACGAGATTAGATGCTACCTAGTACCTTCTCAGTGAGAGTGTACGTAGCAATCAATAGAAGAAGAGGATTACTGAGTTGGATAAGGTGTTGAGTGAGGGCAGGATGGAAAGAGGTACTATCGTGTTTCAGGTGAGGTAAGTTAGAGGGGCGCAAAAGTACTGAACCATGGAGGTATCTGTTGAGCTAGGGAGGGTTGTTAAAGCAATTCGGTTAATTAGAATTGAATGGAAAGAAACAGAAACTGGATGAGTGTGCGTTGAGGGTCTCGGAGGGTTGGGAGCCCTTAGACCGGTCTCTGGACGAACTTTGGCTGCTCGAATGGGTCCCAGAGCATCATGTCATCGCATCGACTGTTGATGTACTCTTCATCATCGTCACACCCATTGCGCCAGTAGCGAACCTGCAATCAAAATATTGTGAAACGTATACGAACTATAAGATACTGTAAATTTCCTCCAAGATAAAACAATTGCTAATAATAATGAATTATATGATCAACTAAAGGGATTATAACAAGAAAGAGAGTTGACTGGAAGGGAATCAAACCTCAGACAACTCTTGCTTCCCCACATTCTGCTTGATGTCTCTGATCTCGAGATATTCCTTAGTCGTCTGGTAGATCAACGTGTTGTCCGTGTTCTGTGGGGTTTGAATCCCTGCAAAGAACGTTTCATTGATTGGTTATGCTTCACAGGTAATTCAAAAACTGTCCAGAGAGATACAATACAACTATGTAATCACTTACTCTGCCCGAACTTTGGCAGACCGATAAGACCCTTGATGAAGTCGTCCGTTTGCTCTCTGTTTATGAGCACACAGAATCCACGAGTAGGCAGGTGTGGGTCGCGAGTTCGGAGTTGCTGGAAGATGAAGAGGAAATTAATAAAGGAATGGAAGAACAACACTAAAGATAGGTCATTAAAAATCGATATTCTAACCAGAATCGTGTTGAATATTCCCTCCTGGGTGATGTATCGGCAGATCACTTTGAGTCTCAAGAAGTTGCACTCTTCTCCCGACATGTAATGCATGAGAGCTGCGTCGTTGATACCGTACTCCTCGTACGATTTACGGTAGTGCAGAGTCTGAAAGGAGGAATCAATCAATATTCGTTGAAAGAAAGCGTCTCAACAAAACTTCGGTGATCCAATCAAACCATTCACGATTGGTTCATGAGTGATGAATGGTTGAGTTTCACGAGGGATGAGGAAAGCTTACCGATTTGAACTTCCACGAATCCTGTCTCACATCGATGATAATCTGTTTGAAGGAGTTGATGGCGATGTTCAGGAATCTCTCCATGTGAGGGAGAGGTTCGCGTTCCTGATAGCTTATTTTTCACACGCAAAAATGTCTCAGAAAGCAACGTTTTGTTCACACTACTTTTTCTGTTCAAGCTTTGTATCACAACTTCATAAATTTAATCTCAAAAAGTGGCGTATTTGTTCCAGATTCATTAGAAACATCATGAAACATACCGAGAGACGGATCGACAACGCGATACTCTTGCATGGAACATCGTCCAGTAGTGCCCTGGTATTGATTATTGATTTGTTATCAAATTATTATAGCGATGATTCGTTTCATCAACATTATTCAGCATAATTCTTCATGTGAGTAGTCCTAACATTTTATCTGCTCTCTTCTGCCTTCTCTTCCTTCCCTACATTTGTTTCCATGGTGATCTGGCACATCTAGGGAGAATGTATCTCAGAAACCTCTAATCTTCCCACATCCGCCTCAAATATGTTGGGAAAGAGGCTAAGAGAATCTCCCAAGACTTGAGATTTGCTGTTAGTGCCCATGTCGTGAAACATAATCGAAAAATTTGAAATCAACTGACAGATCGGGTCTCTCCTGTTCGAAGTACTGGCAGCGAAGGTCGAGTGAGTAGACACACGCACGTTCCGTTCCACGAATGACTCGGCAGATATCGCGAATGAACGAGTTGGAGAGATTCACCTGAAACGTACCTGATTTTGCTTCTTTGGATGGATTCTGACTCACCTGCTCAACGTTGATTCTCAGTACCCACGAGATATTGAAGATAGACTTGATGGCAGTGCGAATTCGTCCCATTCTCGTACGGTGATGGCGAGTCCAGTTGACCATTCCACGACGCATCTGGAGAATAAGATGGTGCAGGGTCGAATAAAACATTATACTCCTTCATTGTCGTCTATTCCGCCTGGACACATAAGTTCCTTCCTTATTCGTCACCTCAGGCATGGTCCTCAGCAGGGGCCTTTCCTGCCAGGTGAAGTTCTTGTTGTGGATGACGAATCGAGCCTCTTTTCTGTGCTCAGGGATGAACAGGCCGACCTCGGTCTCGTCGAGCTGTAAATATTATATTTAATATCTTTGATACAGTATCCTGGTCCCATCACTATAGCCTGTTGGCTGTGGGTTTGGGAGCAATCTTTTAAGGAGAGCTGATAATTGCCCATCTGCCCTCGTACTACAAAGAGCGGGGATTAGCTGCTCCTGGAAGGGATCAGTGCCATCTGGCGTGGGAGAGGGGCCAGCAGTGAGAAGACGAGAAAAGGAAGAATACTTACTCTTCGAATGATGATCTCGTGAGTGATCAGCTTGTTCTGACTGTCGACGAGGTCCCGCATTGCCTGAACAACAAAATTATTCATAGAAAAGTAATGGAATATTCCTCAAAAATGGTTTGTTGTCCTAAATGGGGTGGAAGGAGAAAAGTAAGTGATCAACTAACCTTGCACGTGCATCGCAGCTTGATCCGATCGTCGACTGGAACATATTTGATCAACTTCTTCAGCAGTTTCTCAGGCCAGTTGGACATTCTCCGACGGTGTTCCTCCTCCTGAAACAATAATAATCATTATTCAGCCCAAACTCGGTAGCGAACATGGTAATTCGGTTAAGATTCACGAGCAGAGTAAACAACTAACAGTTTCCGTCTCGACGATCTCTTTGACCGTGAACTTGATCCGCTTCTTATTCGGACCTCGGAGGACGAGCGTATTCGGGATCTCCAACTTCGTCTCTGGGTTGTTTGCAAATGCTTCGAGAACTGCCCGTTTATGGTCCTCTAGAGCTCGAGAATCGCGATTTTCTGGAATATGATCGCTACATCACTAATTATGTCATCGAGACTAAATGGACAATAAACTATAGAAAACTGCTGCAAATTACAACTAAACTGTGCTCAGTTTGATGTTATGGTGACTGAAAGCTAATTTAGTTGATGTCTTACGGGGTAAATCCTTGGTTCTCGACCATCCAATCTCCTCATCGGAGTCAGAATCGAGCACATTGTGGCAACGCGGCATGCGGACAGAGAAGAAGAAGCGACTGAAAGAGAACGACTGATGAGTTTATTGAGGGCTGGTGCCAGGGAAACTAATGCGCGCGGATAAAGAATTCTCTGCTTCTCTCGCTTTTTGCTAGTCGATATATGATGAAAAAGGGAGAAATAGACCTCTCCTTGTATTTAGCTTTTAATTCAAATTTTGAAAGTTCTGGAAACTCACCTCGTAATACAGGGAAGCGAAGCAAGCGAGAGCGTGTTGATAGTACACGGCCGAGGTTAAAGCGCGATACCCATCTGGAAAGAAGAGAATAGCACTCGACAATAACAAGTTTTGAGCAAAAGCAAGAAAGGAAAGACCCGGTACTCAAGTTACAACCACACAAGCGACTCGCGAAACAAACACCACACAACACCGGCTGTTGCTCTCAATATTGACTGTGAAAGAGTGGTTGAATGAGTACTCACTAATGGGGAGATGCTTCCCCTACTCCTCCTTCATTTATTGTGGAAAAGCATTGCGAATGCTGACAATTGCAGAAAACTCGAAAGAGAATGACTTGTTATTGTTGGTGCTATCGTAACAATTTTTCTGTCGTTCATACATCTCTCGCCCCGCGAGTGCACACCCTCACCACACCACGGGCCGTCTCGGGCGATCAATAACACGGCAAAGTCACCCGTGCAACGCGTTTTTTGCGTGCCTCTGACGACGGAAAAGGAGAGGAGGCGGAGGAGAGAAGAAGAGGAGGAGAAAAGGAGAAGAAATGGGCGGCAGTGACGATTCCGACATCGACGACCCTATGGAGGAGCTGAGTGCCGAGGTATTTTCTCGCCTTTTCTTACTTCCTTCTCGTTCTCAATGGAATCATAGGGGCCAATGAGGTTGCCGGACGCGTTGACCACACCTAGTAACAAGTTTTGATCAACCTAGGCTCAAAACAAAAGTAATAAATAAATAAGTTGAGTCGAATCGAACAGGGTTGGTGTCAAGGTGGTTTATGGTCTTCTAACCCTTCTTGTTTATTCCAAAGTTGGACAAATTGGTTGGAATATGCGTTTTGCATATGGAATGCAGTTCAGAATCGAATTTGGTTTACTTTGGTTGTAATTAAATAAATAAAACGAGAGCTGAGTGTCGCTTAGTTGAGTGCGAAGGTATTTCCTTGTTGTTTCGCCTTCTTTCTTCCTTCGAAGTAGTTCAAATAGGTCGCAAAAATCGTTTTGCCTGTCGAACATCACTTCAAGTTGCGATTGTGTCGTAAGCATCGGCAATTAACTCAAACACAGTGGTTGTCGTGTGAAAATCACGTGTCGACGGGTATTCCCTTCCGCAGTGAGTTCATTGCCGCGGGGAACTTTCACTCGAGCTGGTTGATCGAAACAAGGTGGACCGGATGTTGCCAATCACGATAATGTTGCCTAATTAATATTAATTAATAAATATTAAACATATTTTACAGGAACTGAAGCAACTCGACCCGAAGAAGCATGCACGCGCTCAACACAATGCATTAGAGAGAAGAAGAAGGGACAACATCAAGGATATGTACTCGAATCTCGGCAGAACCGTCGCTGATACGTCCACTGAACGAGTTAGTTTATTAATACTCAGTTATCCTACGTTAATGAAACAATAACAAGAGCATAGTCTAGACATTGACACCGTTTCAAACCATTCCGGTTCCATTTAAAGTTTGTTAATGAGTGAAGGTTGGTGGTTAGAATAGCAAGCAACAAATGTAGATGCGATCTTTGTTTGATGTCGTGACGATTTCCACTTTGATCGGGGAAGATGGTTGTACTCTGGTCAGCAACGCAAAACATTGCAAAAATAACGTGCTGAAATGAGGCGAGTGAACGCATGAGTGATATTGCGAAGGAAGTGTTAGTGTGACTGACGAACTTTGGATGATCTCGTGGTTGATCTAAAAACAGATTTAACTATTTTTATGCCAATAGAGAAATAAAAAAAAATTGTATTTCGAAAATTCGGAAAAGGGAAGATTGTTCAAGTAAGAACTTGAAGTGTACTAATGATTACTACTTCATGAGTCATGGTATTACAGGTTAAGTAATTAAAATATAAAGTTGATTCTACTAAAAAGATAAAATACAACAGATTAAATAAATAATTGCAGGCGTCGCGTGCTCAAATCCTGAGGAAGGCGATCGATTCCATCGAGGAGAAGCAGATTGAGTGCAGAAGGAAAGAGGTTTGTAATGGTTATTGTTGTTTTTATAATGTATAAGTTGTATTTTGATATTATCAATGATATCATAACTCCATTTCTCCTTTCCCCTCATCTCTTTACTCATTCCATCGCATGTTTCGTTTCAGTAGGCAGATAGAGCAGGGTCGCGAAAAAGTTGAAATGAAACTCGCATGCCAAAGATCGTACACTAGCTCATCTACCGTAATCCCGTTCGAGGTCGAATATAGACGTATACCGAAACTTTAGCAGAAAGGGAATGAGCTTGATATACACCGAAACTATGCCAGAGAGGGTCTAAGTATACCGGAGCTATGCCAGAGGGGTCAGAGCTAGATTTATTCCGAAACTATGCCAGAGGGAGTCTGAGTATACCGAAACTATGGGCTCAAAGATCAGCTTTACAGAAATACCGTAACACAATCGACTAATCAATGATAAATATTTTTCAATAACTTAATTCCTTTCAACAATAAACTCTGTTCAGGAAGAACTGGCGGCAATCGAGGCAGAGAACGCCGAGTTGGAACGTCGCTGTAGGGAATTGATAGAGAAGAGGAAGGCTGAGATGGATCTGAGAGGAGGAGCCGGTACTCCGAATGCTCCCAGCGCCTTCGTGGCACCTCCAGCTAGTCACTGATTTGACCCAGCTACCGTATAAGTCAGATTGATTCCATACATCCCCTTCTTGGTACACCCGTTAGAGTATTCCCGTGCACTAGGTCGCATAATAACCTGAGCAATACCCCATACGGATCAATATCATTCATTGGATACTGTGCGATCTAGTGTCAACATGATTTCACTTATTGTGTGCAGTTCAGAGAATATTCAGATAGTATCGCTTCCCATTCAGAAATAGCTTCTTTCGAGTCACAATTAACAATAATCTCAGCAGGATAATCGAGAGAGCATAATAATAGAGTAATATTCGTTTCCTATTGTTGTCATTTTCCGGGCTTCGTCAGAGATCATTCCGCATAGTGCGATAAATGCATTTTATATCATCTCGCGAGTCGTCGTTTATTACTCTTCGTTTCTGAGAAGCGTTAAGTTTTATCCAGCGAACTGAAAGTACTTGAATCGATCTCACGAATGTTGATCTCAGTGAATGAAAAGGAGCTTCGGTGTACTGTACGACAAAGATTGATACCCACGATCCCGTAAAGGTTTTTTGTGCTTTCTAGCCCAATCTTACATGCTCTAGACTACATAATCAAGCAAACATGGAGTTAATTGTCATTACTGGTTGCGAAATCAAGTGATCGTTGATTGGACAGAGGGTACGGTAGCATGAACATGTTGCGATAGTCAGCCGTGACCAAATGAGTGTAAAGTAAGTCAAAGTAACTTCCATCTTCTACTTCGGAAGCATGAAAGGATTGTATATGGGCAGTTATCATTAGCAGAATGGTGGTTGCTCAAATACAGCGAGCTCATGCAAAAATCAAAAGCGGACCGCAACAAGGATTAATGAGAACCGGATACGAAGGATCGTTACTGTCGTTTCATTACAAAAAAGAGTACATACAGTAACCAAAGGGCGGGTGCGGCTCATGTCCATTGATGGGTGAATGAATGACCATTGCATGAATGGATGCGTTATCGGCTGATGCAACCAAACACAGCTGGGGATCATCCAAAACAATCGTAAACGGTCAGGAGAAAAACGGCTATTTTGAATACAATACAGAGAGCGGGCGCGGCTCAATGCATGAATGGCTCCTTTCAATCTGTTTGAGTGAAGGCGGATGATGGCTGATGCAACCCAACAAGGCACGCGGATCACCCTTGATTCGACCCCAAATCGGCTGATCGCGACACCGTACTCTCTTGCAGAAGACAACTGAACATATACAGTGTCAACAAGTTTTGCTGGGAGTTATTAGAAGCCTAGTACTCAATTTACAGTACTCCTTGTCATTATGTCGTATCGGAAAGTTCGGAAATGTGCGATAAATGGTCTGACTCCGTAGTGGTGTAACTGAACTCGATCTGAGCAGATACTACAGCAGGTCGAAGTCCACTGCTTTCCCATTCCGTTTCATGGACCAACTTCAATAAAAGTGGATGCGTTCCGCAAACTCGTAAGATCACGAATGATCAACACTGATCATGAACAAGCTCGATTGTTCACAGATCGTCACTATCATCATCATACTCTACCTTCTAGTCCGTGGTGCCTCTCTCTCTCGGGTACACTTTCTCTCGTCGCCTTTAATGTCTCCACACGTGAGCCGCACATGCGGACGGCCTCTCATCAACCCTATCACCACTCACAATCTCTCTCCTTCCTTCCCTCCATCTCCCTTCCTCTACTCGTCTGTGCCCTCTTCCCTCTCTACGATCAAGGGGGTGTCCCCTTCCCCTTCCTCCCCCTTTCCCCTTCATTCTCACACTCACCACTCTTCCAACCATGGCGTATGATCGCTACAATTTCTCTGAGGACGAAGAAGTCTATCTTGAGCCGGAGTTCAGAGGGTTCGTTCCTTCACTCAATCATCCATCCTACCCTATCGTGATCATTCCTTGTACAGTACTGACTCATTCCCTTTCAGGAAAGGTTCCAATGATCTCCACCTTTGCGGGAAGGGCCTCAGGGAGATTCCCGCTCCTTACCTGGCCAATCTCTATGATCCCAATTGCATTCTCCGTCTTGATCTCTCCAATAATCTCTTCTCAACCATCAAGGAACTCAGTTACTTCAGGAATCTCGTAAGGTGAGAAGGGACGCGTAGTACTCTCGATATCAGTGTAGAGTAAGAATAGAGAGGGTCACGTGTGTGGAATGCGAGTGGCTGTTAATGCGGAACCAGTTCCATCTTTCGTCCGCGCGACCCTAATTGCCAATCGATAGGACTACCGTACCCTACCGTGACCTCTACCGTATTCCAGCATTGATCTCTCCTGCAACCCTCTCGTCGAAATCCCCACGCAACTCGCCGAATGCAAGAACCTCCGCTCCTTTGTGGCCAAGAGCACCTACATTGAGGTACGGTAACTACAGTAACCTGACTACAGTAATCTCTTACCGTACTCGTTTCAGGAGATTCCGGACTTCTTCAAGGATCTCACTAAGCTGCACACCCTCAATCTCTCCGGAAACCGAATCAAGTTCTTCCCCGAAGTCCTCATCTCGATGCCCGGTCTGAAGATTCTCTATCTCGGCGCGAATGAGCTTCAGTTCCTCCCTTATTCGATCGGAAGCATGGTCAAGTGAGTATTTCTCATTCCCTTAGTAAGAAGATGGTGACACGCGGCTTGTATTCGTTATCAGTGAAGAATAAAAGCGTCCAATGACGAAATTGCAGCCTCGAGCTTCTCTACTTGGGCGGAAACCAACTGAGGGACATCCCGGCCACGATTGGAGAGCTCCGATCACTCAACCATCTCACACTCTCAGGAAATAAGCTTGAGACCATCCCTCCAACCGTAGCTCAACTACAGAATCTGGAGCTGCTTGCAATCCACGATAATGAGATTAGGGTGAGTCATGAAGTGTCTTTGAGCAATATCTGATCTTTGATCTTTTACAGACGCTCCCTACTGGCATTGTCAAGCTGCAGAACCTCCAGCAACTCTCGCTCAGAAACAACCCGCTAGGTGAGCATCAAGGGGAATAGTAGATATGAGATTACTGTAATATCCCTCATCTCCTCATCTTCCACTCTATCCTCTCTCCTCCCGTAGTAATGCTTCCTCCTCTTCCCCTCTTCACTATGCTGTTTATTCCGATCTTCCGAAATGCTGAGAGAGCTTCGAGTTTAACGAAATCATGAATGAGGGAAAGAACAGGGGTGATGAATGTGGATACTCTGCAGCTAGCAGGTAGACCACAACTTCCGGAGATTAGAGGGGACAAACCACTCATTTCCAGAGCAAGGAAACTGAATGATATGACTGATTTCAGTGAACAACTTCGTGCACAACTATGCGTTCGATCCTCCGATGCTCAAGGAATTGGCTGGTCGAGTAGTGAGGAGACACCACGATCTCGATATCGTCCCAAGACATATCATTCCCAACGATCTCTTGAGGTGAGCATCTTCTCAAGACATCTACTAGATCATGAGATGCATCTGTTTCCCATTGAAAGATCATGAGAAATTCAACCACAAGTGTCACTAGCTCAAGATGTTTCATTCCGATCACGATCATGAGACCAAGCTGCTCTCTTCCCCTCGAGGAAGTTAGGAATCTCGCACTTTGTCCCGATAGAAGAAGCAGCTGTTGCGTCCCATGATCTTTTTGGACTAGGAAGAGCGCGCGCTCCTCGTTACACTTTGGCTCTATCTGACACGCTTTGGACTAGGCAGGTCTAGTTGCGTCAGAAGCGCGAAGGAAGGAATGGTCTGAAAGTGCATGGTTTCCCCCTTTGATACTAGAGGGCATCAAACCGGTCACTTAGTTCATGAGGGGTTTTCTTAGTTAGTCTCAGGTCAAGGTTGATTAGGCTGGAAGGACATCACAGATCGAGATCACTCATCCCATCCCTTTCAGATACCTCACCTCTGCCTCTCAATGCGTCAATCCCAAGTGCAAGGGAGTCTACTTCGAGGCGTGCATTGAACACGTCAAATTCGTGGACTTCTGCGGAAAGTACCGAGTGCCGCTGCTGCAGTTCCTCTGGTGAGTAATCCACTATTTTTTGATTCTGATGTATGCACATTAGTTAAAACCAGAACTGTTGCGATAAGAGAACCAGGAAGGGTATAGTAGACGGTAAGTACAGAGGAGTTCAACTTTAGATCGCATCAGGGTGGCCAGAAAAATGGACTTGATGAGATTAGTGTTGTTCTTTAGGCCGAGACTTGCAGTTCCACTCTCGAGTAGAGTTCAGAACGGGTGCTGAAAGGTCTCGGTGGGATCAGAGGACACGAACTTTCGAATCGTAGTCTCAAAGTACGAGATCTGGGTGCTGAGGATGAAAGGGTGCGGGTACCACGAGTTCCTTCCCGTCCATACTCTAATCATCGTTGGAATGCGTTCAAAGTCGCTAAGTTGATGGGTCACCTGAGTCACATCTGGGTAGAGAGGGTTTATGGGGTCAAAGTATTCCATAGGAGGATGATATTGATACTTCCTCGGATCCTTGGGCAGTAAATCAATATCATCTAGATCAACATACAAAATTATGACCAATGATTGGTAATGATTGACGCGTATTGTGAAGGGGGACGACGATAGAGTGTTGATTAGTAAGAGAAGACGGGAGTCAACTTGTTGTTGTGAGCTGTAGAGGTCAGTGACTAAGACGACTCTGTTCTATGAGTAACTACGCCCGAGGCAGACAATACCCAGACGAAACCGAATCTAATGCGATTGACAGACGAGGGGAACGCTGATCCAATTAGTGTGGGGGGATACACAACTGGCACTGGGACAACTCCAGTATGGTGACAGAGTGTTGTGGATCACGGGAAAGGTCGGGGTGCACGATGATGTCGGGTGCACTCTCGATTATGCGACACTTATAATAGTAGTAATCAACTTCCAAATGGGCAAAATATTATTGAAGATAAGGGCAAGGTCAGAGTGTGCACAACTCCAGACTACGCTATCTGGTAATCATCAGAGATCGAAGAATCATGCATCGTAGATTGCCTTGTTGATGATGGCAGATGATCATCGTCTATTTTCAGCTCGCAAACTTGTGCTCGACGAGCGTCGAGAGAACGATCGGACTCTGTGTCATCGTCGTCGGACGAGGAAGATTCGATCGACGTCCCTGCCAATCCCGCCGCAGCCCCCGTCGATCCACGTCGTCAGAGACTACAACGTGTACTAATCGGCCAATGATAGGCACCTATCAACCACACGAGGCTAGGGCACACAATGCTTTCTTTACACATACATACTACGGTTATCTTTCATCTATGTACCCTTATTTTTGCTCAATATTTCACATATTCCTGACGGGTTGTCACACAAAGCTAGTCTAGAATCGAGTTCGAGTCGAGTTTGTAGAGATGATTGTGCTCTCAAATCGTCCTGTTCGGCAATAAAGCGTCGTTGAATTGAAGAAGGGTGAAATCACGAGGAGAGATTGTGTGTGCGTATGTCCTCTCTAGTTTGTGATTAGGAGAGAGAGAGGGAATGATCATGAAAGGAAGAAGAAGGAAAGACGAGCGATGCGAAAGAACGAGTAAGAGCCACTTTTTCGTCTTCCCTCCTCCTCTCCTGCAATGGGCGAGTGTTATTGCATCAGTCGCTTGTCGTAGCGACACCGTCCCAAATTGGAGAAACCGAACGGGGATCTTATTTAGAGGTGAAGATGGATCTCGAGTAAGGCGACCCTATTCCGTGGGAAGTGATGAGGTATCAGAAGCTGTGAAGCTCAACGAGATTCTCAAAGTGACCTCTCAAGGGCAGATCGTTTTCCACCAGATCGTTCCTTTGATGACGTGATCTTTTTCCAATCGAATCATTACAGTCAGCTTCTTGTATTCCAAGACGTAGACGCCTGTCTGTGATTCTCTCAGACTTGACTCATATTGCAGTAAGACCCCACATATTGCAGTAAGACCCCACGTAATAAACTTCTTATCTGACCCTCGAGTGAACTCGGAAGTGAAGGGGAAACGAGAGAAGCTGTCGAGTCGGATCAGTCAACACGGAACAGCTGAATGAACAACGAGCACAAACGACCCTACAAATAGAGGGAAATGGGAAGAGATTCGAGGGGATCAATCCATGATCCCTCTACTTGCTCATTCAGATGTATTCACAATTCGATTGATAAGAACATGTTTTGCCCGGATTCAGTTATCGGATTCAATGGAGGATTCGGAGGAGTTGCCGCCACTGATCTATGATCAACTTCCTGTTTTCAGAAATTGATGTTTGCCGGATGATTCCGTATTGGCATCATCTCCACAGGATTACATGAATTTTTACAGTATGGCTTCATGTTACTGTTAAGAAATAGGATTGCGAGTGAACCAAAGAGGATACGCTATAGCAAATATCACTGATCACCGCTCGCTCTATCTTTCATCTAAAAAGGCGATCTTCCGGTTTAGAGAATGGCAACCTATCGAGTGCCTAGAATAGTAACAGTTCCCCTAATGTGTTCATGCACCACGGTTACATAATACTGTTATAGTAATGAAATGTCGGAATAGCATACGGTATAGCGCATTTCACTGATCACTCTCTCCCGATCTCTCCCTAGAAAAGGTCAAAGTTTCGGTGTCATTTCATCTCTTGCAATTTCCTTTTCTCTCTTTCAGTTCCGACAGTTTCTGAGTGATGAGAGAGCGACCAATGTTGCATGCATGGTTGCGAGCACGCGACTTTGATTAGAAAGGTCGACTGATCCGGGGACCTTCGGCTAATTTGGAAAAAAAGACAGAACTATCCTCCATGAAACAATATCTAACTCTACGAAAGTATAACTGATAAATAATATCGAAAAAATTAAATAAGAAAATGAGAATCAACTCGAAGCACGCCAAAACAGGTTGTTTGATAGAAATCGGCTTATTTTGGGACGCTCAGCCATATCTGAGTATTGAGGGCATCGTGAATGACAAAGCATTCATTTCTGAACAGGCTGATATCAATTTTATATCAAACAAAAAATATTACATGGTATTTTAATCGATTTGAATGAGCTCGTATGGCTCGTGAAGGTACGAATGATTCTGGGCGAAATATTGCATCAATGAGCATTGTCACATACTAAAATGTCATTCCTGACTCATTTGCAACACAAATAAAAGATAAACAAATTCTGTCGATCATGATAAACTTGTCTGGTAGGTCAACCCCTATTATTTTGCTCAAAACCGATCGATTTGATTAGCCTCTTGCTTGAAATGTGTTGAGTCCATGTCATACATCATGTCTGAAAGTAATAACAACTGATCCATGGTCTAAAACCAGGTTTAAAATGGATAAAACCAAATCGCCAACAAATTCAGTGAGAATGAAGCGCGCTAACAGATCATTAAGGGCGCACTTGATTCCCGCTTGGCGCGCGCACTGTGCGCGCCTAACAAGGGTCTGTTTGACAGTCGGACACGTACAGTTCGCGGTTTTTCTCATTTTGCGAGTTTGAATTTCGTTCCTTTTGCTGTCCTATCATGTTCCCCCACTTCTTGCCCCTTCCTACCACCATTTTGACGCTTGTTCACTCGATGTTACCGTTTGTACGATCATTTCCAACTTGCTTTGCTCAAGCTTTGTAGTTTGTAGTGTCTAAGCTGTCAATCCTCGTGATTTGGCGCTTCCCTGACCCATGACTGACCGTTTTTCATTGATTGATGTTAGCTACCGCCCACATTAGCGTGATCAAGCGATAGGATACACTGTACTGCGTCTTTTGCGTGTTTGACACTTCCTGCCGCCTGCCATTCATATCTTCCCACGTTATACTAGTCGAATAGTGGCTGGTATCCCTCATTTAATGTCATCTAGCCCTCGTCTGAATAGGCCATTCATTGGGTAGTAGTGTCGCCCCTGCGCGTCCATTGAGTCGCCCCTATTGCCGCCCATTCCTCATGCACTAAAAGGTCAGCGTGTCAGTCAGCCAACCACTTCGTGGCAGAGGCTTCTTCTGTGTTTCCCATCCCTCTCCTCCATCTCCTCTTCCTCCACTCTAATAATTCCCTCGTTGGTCTCTCTTGGGAGTAAGCAGCTTGGATAAACAGTGAGAGTGGGGGAAGGTTCTCTTTGTGAGAGCAGATAGCGGAGCGTTGTGTTTGAGAGAGAGAGAGAGAGAACTCTCGACGTGATCGAAACATTCCTCTTTTAACCCCCTTCTCCTATGCCTTTTTCCTCTTGACCCCGCTTCCGGTTCCCCCTTCTCGTTCGCAACCTCGCAACATTGAGGTTGGGGGTTAGTTCCGTCTCCTCCCTTTCCTCCCTCACCACTTCCCCGAGTCTGCTTCTGTGGAGAGAGAGAAAGCGTGTGAAAGTGAGAGACTCAGTCGTCCTCCTCCACTCCAACCCCGGGCAGTCAACTTGAAAGGCGCGACTCCTCCACGACTCTCAGCGCAAAATAGCCAGTCATTCGTCATCTTCCTTTCTTTCTCTCTCGGCCAATCTTCCGAGAGTCGAGTTTTGCATTTTCCCCGCATACTTGCTTTGTGTTTCTATATTTCGCTCTTCTCTTCCTTTCGATAGGGAACAACATAATGCTGAAGAGAGAAGGGATTTCACCTGTAATCCGTTACTCTCTGAATAGCGCCCTGATTGCATCTGTCACAGTAGGGGTTCCCCACTCTAATCTTCCCCCTAGAACACTCATTAGACGGCGGTTCGGAGCAATACTCTCCTCCTATTCATAGTCCCATGAAGGTTAGAAAGCGTGAGTGAGAACGAGGAAATGAGAGAGCTTCCAGTTCTTTTCCTCTGATTGGCTTCTCCCGTTGACGTACGCATCTAACCACAGGCTGGTAAAGTTGTGATCATCGAACCCTCTAATTCCCGGCTCTGTCCCAGTCGCAGATCTGCCTTGTTCCTTTCTGCGAAACATTTGTTCAACTTGCTTCTTGGTCGTACTCGTCGTTTCGCGTGCTCTTTCATCTAGTAGCCTACTAAGTATGAAACTTTCGTTCTACTCTCTCATCCTCGTCATAACTGCGCTTTAGCACGCATCTCATTTCGGGCGCCCTCGAGGCCAATATGAATATCCTCCCCTTCCCTCCTCCCCAAACTCGGGACCCTTCATTTCCATGCCAATTGCAAATCTCCGAGGAGATGGTCTGCTCATCATCCCCATCTTCCCTTTCCCCTTTCCGATGAGCTGTCTGAATCTCTCTATTTCATTTGCCTTCTAGCTGTGTATGATTGGTGAGAGAGCATTGGAAATGGAGAGACAGGATCATTCCCCCATCCCGTTTACGATCCTCTTCGGGTGCATATCCGTGACGACGCGTAGAGGATCCGTCGGAACACTCAGTCGGTGCATCTCTCATTCCCCCTATCCATGCTCTCTCTCATTAGATTGTCAACGATGAATGTTTATCATTTCTCTTTTCTATTTTTCGTCTATTATTTTCTATTTCTCACATATTTGTAGAGTTGCGTTGGTTAGATAGAATAGGTGCTCTACAGTCTCTCTATTATCGGTGTGTATTGGATAGAGTGATAGGAACCATTGGTGACTACTATCTATCTTCGATGAGATATTTTGCCTTGGAACGGAGCTGATCTCCGGTCGTCACACAGCCTAACTCGTCAGTGTCCAAGTCAGCCTACCCCCCACATAAGCTCTCTCCCTTCTCCCCCTCTTCCTCCCTCGCTTAGTCACAATAGGCATTTCCACCTCAACGCATCTATTCATTGTCGACCAATTTCTGGTATGATCATTCTGAGCAATGATGTCTGACTTTCTCCCTCATCCATTCTCTCTTGTCGTCTCTGACCGACAAGTGATTATGGAGTAGTTGATACCATGATCATCCCCTACTCCATCTTCCTCTTCTTCCTCTACTTTTTGTTATTCCGCCGTTCCATTCCCCCTTCTCTCTTATTCGCTCTGATTGAATCGTTTGCCCTAAGCTAGGAGGGAGTTCGCTTGACTAAATCCCCCTTTATCCATCCCTTCTCTCGTCTACCCTCAAACATCGCCTCCCCCGCCCTTCAGAAGGGAGGTCCTCCTCAACTATGCGAGAACATCTAGAACTCATCGTTCTCGTTTCTCACCCCCCTTCTCCTTCCTCTTCCGCTTCCTTCTGATTCCGAGATTTTCCCAACCAAATCCAATTTCGGGTTTGAAACTGCCTCAGATTGCATCCCAGCTGTTCATATGACAGCCTGAGTGGTTGTAACTCAAGCAGTTGCTCTCCTCAGTTCCCATCGTCCCTCTCCCCTGATCATGTGCCAGTAGGACACACAGATGCATGCTCGCTGCCCCCGACCAGATCCTATTTGGTCGCGGCCGACCGAGTTTTGAGGAGATTTAGTTGTTTTTTCACCACCACCGGATGGTGTCATTTCACGTTTGTGCTCAGTGGTAAGAGAGAGATCTCGCGATAGAGGAAGAGATGGAGCAGTTGCCACTCTGTGGTTCTCGTTTTTCCTCCTCTATCAGCACCTGAGACAAAGCTGATCTTTGCCTGGGATGTTTGTCACGTTTCGTTGCTGATTTAGGGCTAGACTGCCTTTCTGTCACAAGCTTTTAGTTTCGCGAATTGCTGATTCGTACCTGTCATACCCTTTTAAGGGTTCTTGGTCTGGGGACTTATCTCGTGCTCAGTCTAAGTAGGGGCTAGGTCAGGTGAGCAGTCATTCCGATTTCTTGCCCTTTTAGGCTCACCTACCTCCTATTTTAACTGTGTGCTTGTGGGAAGTTGGTTGATTGGTTTACACCGTTCTCTCTCAGTCATGTGAATAGTCTCCACTGGAAGAGGTCGTTGATCGATGAGAGTGGTTGCCTGTCGAAATCAGAGTCGAGAGAAGGGACGAAAACTCGATTCCTCCTTCTCCCCTCTCCGCCTCTTCAGAAAACCCTTCGCCCCGTCGTTTTCCATTTGGCATCTTTTGTTTCTTTCCTCTCTCTCTTCCTTCCTTCCCTCTTTCTCCCCCACCATCCCCTCTCTCTTCCATTCACTTCCCGCACCTCTCATCGACGATAACTATTTTTCCTGTTTTTTTTTCTGCCACTCGCCCAGCCTATTTTGCCTGTGGTGAATGGGCGCTGCATTGTGACAGTGAGAGACCAAAGGCGAGTCTTTTGATCGTAGAGCAGATGTACTGTATCAATGGCCACTTTACCATCTCGAGGATAACTCGTTACTGTTCTATTCCTAGTGACTCATTGGTTTACTGTAGTGATGTTGCCATTCGGTAGTCATCCCTTCCCTTCTTTTTGCTAGGGACTCCGAGTCACTCAAGCTTGTCACATTCTCCACAGTGTCGCACTTCTTCTTCCTCCCTCATGACTCACTACTAATTGTTGCCGTCTCCGATTTCTGAGCGTCAAAAAGTACGACTAGTCCATCGAGTCAGCCATTTACTGCATTAGTCGGAGGAGTACGGTAGCTGTCGCGCTTTATTCAATAGTAGTAGTCCATTTTGAGATTTTGTTTGGTATGCTCGCGTACCGCAACTCGCCAGGATGAGCTAGGACTACGGTAGGTAGGTTTTTAGCGTCTGATCATAACTCTGAATGACTTCCTGCAAGTGCTCATTCCTCTCCAGACATCGCTGTCGAACTTCTCCATTACTGATTCACAGCCGGCGGGGGCTCTGCAATTGCTTTCCTTCCCTGTCTAGAAGCAATGGGCTGTCTATCTATTTTGCACACACTTTCGTTCTGTCTGCCTATGAAATGATCATGCGTAATTGAGATAGGGCTGAAGCTTGATTAACCTATTCCCCACTCCCTTCCCCCCTCTCGCTCCCTGAATGCCTAATAATTCCCTCATTGGATATGCAACATCTTGCCGTCATTCGGGGTCCCTGGAAAGGTATCGGGACTAGTGAATTAAGTAGTCGACCAGGATCCCCTATTGACTTCCTACCCGATTCCGATCTATTCTCACGCATTTCTAAAGCATGGCTCTCCCATTTGGTCTCTATTCTTCTTTTATACTACGTCTTTGACAGTTTTTTCGCTACAATGGTTCGCATGTGTTCGCTGAAAACAAGGTGCTGTAAAACGTAAAGGGGCCATCTCGCGCAAGATCTTTGCTATACCCATTACCCTTGTTTGTCTCGCTATTCGAAGTTCCTTGCGCAGTACCTCTTTTGTTTCGAGGGATAGTTTCGAGGTTAGAAAATATGGAATTAACATCACGCCATCCTCTTTCAATTGTTTTCAGTCTGTCTTACGCGCTCACCTACGTTTCAAGTACCCCTTCAACGTCAGCGTTGTGGATAGAAACCCAGAGATAAGGGTGTCATCCATCTCCCATCATCTTGTTATGGTATCTCTCTAGTGTCTACCTGCGAGAATTCAGATTGTGACGTCTATTTGAATGTGGGATCAAATAAGAAAGCGATTACCTGCGTTCTCCATTTTTGTGCTTCGGCATTTTGTTCTCCCATATTGTAACCGAGAGTTCCTTCCGAGTACACCACCCACTTGAATCGCGCAAAATTGCGTTCTTTTGAGAGGGTATCAAGGACCACCGTTCTCTCGAGTCTTTCGGATAAGCTCTTCGGGTTCTCAGAATCCCTTGAGTCCAGTACCTCCCCCGTTCAGAAAACACTATTTACTTGGTTCCTCCCGCATCTAATTCTGTTTTTGGGATACCTAATCTGAGATTGTTCACCTTTTTCTGGTACTTCTTCGTGGAACTTCCCCTCCTTTACCCAATCCTATCTTCTTCCGAACGACCAAGTGACGTCTCTTGACGGGGTTCATAGACAAGGCAGGTTGCCGTCCCTTCTCCACTCTCTTTACTTCTCCATTCTCGCACGCGATCTCTTCTCCCTTTTCTTCTTTTCTTTCCTCCCCCAGTGATAAACACGCAGTTATTCTAGAGGGAAGGCGGGAAGAGGGAATTCCTACCCCTAGGGGGAAGAGAGGAGTGCCACCGAGTGATACAGGAGTGAATGAGCCTATTGTTGGAGCTCTTCTCCACATTTCCCCGTTTTGTATCCTCACACCTGTTATGATTGCATCCTTGTGTGGACGTTGTCACTGGCTGGGACAGACTGATACCGGGAAGTGAATCACTTGCTCGGCTTGTATAACTCTTTCGTCTTGACGGTGTTCGCCAGTCACAATTGTATTGCTTTTGTAGTCTGTATGAATCGATCTGGTGTTCATTTGTTCCTTTGTCCTCGTCCATTCATTATCTCGATCCCAATCTTTCCCTTCTGGGAAGGTGAGCACAGGGAATTTCACTGATAGAGTCTTTCCCAGCCTGGGAAGATTGCGAACTCTCTCCATTACCCATACTCTCTCACTTGTCAGAAAAAGGGCGAAAGATAAGGAGGTATTGAGAGAAACATGCAATCTCCTCGCATTCCCACAATCGCACCTCATTCAATGAGAGGCAAGTAGTGCTTTAGGGTGCCAGAAGGTGTCCGAATATGCTGATTTGCGATGATTTTGCACCTCTCGGGTAGTTATAGTGGTTGCAATGAGAATAGGAGATCGCAACAGGCATTTTTTTTATTCATAGCACTTTGACAGTGACTCAACATATTAATAGGCTCCTTCTCTCTTCTCATACCATTCATCCACTGTTCTCTCCTCTTCATGTGTAGATTCTGTATCTTCTCCCTCCTCCTTTCTGCTTCATTCTTTTCTCGTTGCTTCTTTCTCCCCAATATCGTCCATTTCATTCTGCCGGCCCTCTTTCTCGATTAACTTTCCCGTATTTCCGCCTTTTGCCAATGGTCTCTGACTATCGCTATTGAGTGTGCCCCCTCACTTTCTCTCTCCGACTCTCAATGGATATAGTCAGAGACCATTACTGCTATTGGCCGGATATCCCATCTCCCTCGTCCTTCAATCCGGCCCTTATCTGATCCTTTCCTACTTTCTATTCCATATCCAATTGTTGTTTCCGATGGGATGGCATGTGATGTTCGCTATACTATCCGTTTGCATACTTCCACTTGTTCATTGTTTGCAAGCCCTCCTTCTGACTAATGAATGCCTTCGCAGAGCCGCGGGGAAGGATGGTGCAGACGTATCAGAGCCCCGTCCGGATATACAAGCACCCCTTCGAGGTCGTCATGGCGGTACGTTTATCCTCCCCTCTCCGTACACTCTAGTAGTACTTTATCATCCTAACGCAACTCATTGTACTCAATACTTGATTGGAATTTGAGCACGCGTGAAGAGGAATCCACGCTCTTTTGCATGCTAATCCGGAAAGTGATCATAATATTTGGATGGAAGTAGATCTTTGCGTTTCTCACTCAACCACGGGAATGGCGTGTGCACCCGTGCTCTGATTTAAATGGATTTGTGCATTGTTGAGTGGGATACAAGCAAGTCTGAAGCGTAAATAGTCTCTTGATGGTTCGGATCTCTGTATCTCGATCGCAACCGTCAATCATATGATCCAATCGTAGTCTCTCTCCTTCTTCCCATCTTATCAATTCGCTTCTGTCACAATGGCGCAGGGGAGTGTTGCATGCTTGCTCGCTTGTGCTTCACTTCTCCCTCTTTCTCTTCTCCCTCGATTCCTTCCTTCCTCCCTTCCTTCTGTAATACAACACCCCACGGCCTCTGAGAAGGAGGAGGCGGGAATCGAGGGGGACGAGATCTTAGACATATCGAGCCTAATGAAAATGGTTGGGATCTCAAGCTACTGTGGGAATTTGTATCCTTCTGGGAGAGTATCAGTTCAAAGCTTCTTTGGACAGAAAGAGAATGATAGAGCATGCGAGTTGGAGAGAGTTGCCTATTCGCCTCTGTGAGAACCTCGGTCGGGGATTCTCGGAGTAGAAAACTTCCTGATGACTCCTTTGGGATAGAAACTTCTCCATACAAAGAGAGAGAACGCAATGAAGTGACTAATGAAAGGAGAAAGACCCGGTAATGAGGCGCAGTCGTGGGGAAAATTCGAGAGAGGCTAATAGAGTGATGCTAGACTCATTACTGCGGCAGACGACGTGTGACGACAATATGTCAGCCGACTTGCGATCATGGGTGCTAGACTATAGTCTAGATGATAGTTGAACAATAATCATATCGTTCAAAGCCTAGCAGTCTCCAATAAATCTTTCCCATGCAAAGTGACTTGCTTACCGGGGTTGCCTCCGCAATTGCATTAGCAAAGCCGCTGAACTACAAGTGCACTTGAATGCAACAGATTAAACTAATCCAATCCCGTAGTATGCGAGAAGTAAGAATCTAGGGTAGAAGTGCAACACAACATAGGCATACTAGATGTTTCCATGCGACCGGCGAAAGTGGTTTCATTACCGGACTGAGTACACTAGAAACAGCCGGATTAGCCCAATTCATTAAGGAAGAAGAGAAGGAAATGCAATGCAATGCAACAAGAAGATTGAATTGGGATGAGATGGAAACTATTGGAGGGGGTAACAATTGGAGGATAAAAATGATAGCTTCCTCAGATTGAGTAATGCAGAGAAAATTCAGAGAAAGGTCAAAAATAGACGTTAAAAATGCAAAAAATAAATAAATCACAAGTCAATATTTATCTTGCAGGCCTACGAGATGCGCTTCCCGACGTGTCCGCAGATTCCGATCTTCGTCGGGTCAGTTTCTCACAATAATTTAGTTATTCGAGAAAGGAATAGATTGTAGATGTCTTCGATTAGGTCAAATGCCATTTTACCGCAAAATTCACTCTGTGAATCAATAATTAATAATCAATCTTCAGATCTGAGATTACATACGAGTACAAGTCAGAGGACGGCGCAGTGCACGTCGTGGAACGGAAGTGCGAACTCAACTTCGAAGTCCCATATCTACTCAAAAAGGTGGGTACTGTAGCTATGATCCCTGTTCACACCCTCTGGCAACTATGGCTAATCTGCGCACCCTCTGGTTACGCTTGGTGCTCTTGGCACCCTCTGGCTCCTCATAGTACCCTCTGGTTACTCTGGGCATCCTTTGATTGCTCTAGGTATTTTTCGCACCCTATGGCCACTCTTCGTACCCACTGGGTACGCTGGAAACTTTTCCACAGCGCCTAGGAGAAGCGCATGAACGTTCTTGGCTTAAAACCACCTAATCTCCCCCGGAATCAGAGACGCTATTCGTGGAACAGAGTGCAGGACGTTTATCTGATCGTGCCAGGGGCTATTTCCATCCTCTCCTCTCCTTCATCTGTTGCCATCAACTAATTTCCTCCGGGGAATAGCCCCTGTTTTCAATAGCCTTTCTCTTCCTCTCAGGAAAGTTTGAGCCTGTCTTAGAGACGAAGAAGGAATGAGCAATGAGTGGAAATTGGAAGCTGTTTTGCATCAGGAGCAGCCTCCTGACAGGAAGCAACGTCGTTTGAAGGGTTGATTGAGGGGTCGTTAGCAGGCGGAAATGGAGGGTGATTAGGGACGCTAATTAGGTAGTAATGACGCACGTGCAACACGCTAGGCCACGTTGAGGTCGGAGGGAAACGTGATGAGAACACTAATTAATCGAACTAGTGATGACGCAAATTCGGGCAGCTAAGCCATGATGAAGGAAGTGATGAGAACATCTAAATTTATTAAAATGGAGAGAATATTTTAATATTAGAAAATAAATAATTAACAGATCGCCTCCGTGGAGTACGTCTACTTCAACCAGAAGAATTCAGTCGACTGGAGGAAGCGAACGCTGCTCATCGAGGCTACGAATATCTCCTTCTCCTCTCGAATCGGCATCAAGGAGAACTGCATGTACTATGTAAGTTTGAGAGGATTGGTTCGATATAGTATCATGCGTGGGTATGAAATATCAACATTCACCATTTTTAGAAGATGATGATGATGATGTGGCTTCATGGTTTTTGATGACTAATTACCATTATCGGAATGCACGCCCTGAGTAAAGGTTACGGTATGCGCGCGCATATTCGAATGAAAACACTGCAAATGACAGGGACGACGCTCGTTATTCAGAAGCCAAGAATAGTTGAGTGACGCAGTCGGCATTCAAAACAAGGGAGCAGACGACATTCCGTTAGCTGCGAGGGGACAAAGGGGGCTTGTGCTCAGACGGGAAGAGCGTGCGGGGAACGCATCCGCAGCAGGGAGGACAAAGAGAGCGGGCAGCTCCTAAGAATAAAAAAAAGAAAGATAGACAAGTCGCGTATCTGATATTCAATATGATGAAATTCGAGAACGATTCTAGTTATAAATTGATTCATTTTTAAATATATAATAACTATTAATTTTCAGGTTCATCCCGAGAACTCTGACTGGACATGCTTCGAACAGTCCGCCTCCCTCGACGTGAAGAGCTTCTTCGGATTTGAGGTGAGACTCAAGCGAAGTTACCGTACTCAGTAGGATTCAGTATCCACATTCATATTCAGCAGCATACGTTAGTATTCGTATTGTGGCAGATCTGCTGCAGCTATTGATGCATGTTCGCCCCTAAAAAAGGCGAAATCCTGCTAGAGAAAGAGACAACATGAGCTAGAGATGAAAATAGACCACTAATAATATTTCTACAGGGAACAGTCGAGAAGATCGCGGTGAAACAGTACGGCGCCAATCTCGCGAAGGGCAAGGAAATCCTCGAATTCTTCATCGAGGAAACGATCAAGAAGGGAACCGACCATCTCGTGCCTTACACTGTCAAGGTGAGGACTGTGGCTTGGATTACGGTAGTCTTATGGTAACGTTAGTCCGAATTACAGCAGCTCGAACGATTTCCCGCCCATTTGTTTAATTTATGTTATTTTTCTCTGTTTTGAGGATTAAAAAATTTGTTTTTAATTAAATTAATAACAAAAATGACTTACAGTACGGTGAGGACGAAGGATCCGTCGGCGACTCGGCGATAGACATGCCCAAGGAGTGCAATGGAGAGGGAGAGGAGGAAGTGCCGTGAGTTTATACTGCCTCTTCCCCTTTCTCCGCATAGTCGATCGATAGCATTGAAGAAGTATAGTTTATGTATTCAATCAGTCAATCAATGCCATACGGTACTGATTTATTTTCATAGCTTTCCGCCATTTTATTGTATGATAGGGATCAGAATTCAGTTCCTGGGATTCTTTTGAATTCTGAGAATTCGTTAAAGTAGGAAGCGTCGGTGTTTCGTTCCTTCTCTCCCCACTTTTTCCCACATTCAACCCCGTCTGTTTGCCAGTTGTAACTCATCTGTGTGAGCTCGAGCTCTCATGATCGCTTACCGCTCCCGAGTAGTATCTCTCTCACGAATAAAACCACTTGAGATTACGAGCATTCCAGAAGCTGGGAAGATAATGGTCTTTTAGAGTCACCTTTGCTTATTGCTCAAGAAACAAGCGCAATTAATCATGATTCACAGAGATGACGCGCGTTGGGCAAACAAGGGAGGTGGGAGACGAGAAGAAGTCGAGTAACCTGAATACATTTCAGTACCGGCATCCATCGTCGGCAATCGACGATGACCAAGGGAGATCTACTCAAGAGCAATCAGCACACATCATTCGACGATCGTCAGTTAACTTCATTATCAACGGATAAATAAATGTGCTTTCTTGCCATGGAACAATGCATCCTATTTGGCTTCAATGTCACGAAAACTAAATAAACAACACAAAAGTGCACTGTGCATACCTCGCTTCCACACTTTTCTCTATCACTTTGAAGCCAAATATGAGGCATTCCTTCCATTGGGTGAGTTGGCACGCTTCCTTTCCCTAAGCACGGATCCGGCGCACTCCTCAGTTCTCCTTTCATCAGCAAACCGGGCAAAAACGGCCGATCGGGGATAGCCAAGATCCGCTCTAACTTTCGCCCCTCTCCTCCTCTCCTCGTATCCCCGATCCCCCGAATTGTGTTTGGACAGATCGTGTCTCTCACTCGCCTTCTCCAGAATAGATCTCGTGGCGCGCCTCTCGCGTTCCCTCCTGTATAATGGACACTCCCTCGCCCCGATCGATCATGATACCATCCCCGTCTGACTCGAATTCCTCCTCCTCCGCCCCCTCCTGCTCCTCACTCTCCCCTCCTGCCTCGGCCCAGGGCGGTCGTCCGCCGGTCGTCCGATTCGATGAGAATGGCGAACCGACGAGAGTGAGGATAGTAAGGAGAGAGTCGTCGATGCTCATCAAGCGATATGGAAGTGGAAAGAGGGTTGTGCGGTTTATTATAGGTTCGCATCTCATATTTGCATATGCTTCACCATCGATTGAAGAGGGATCGTATTACTCGTATTGGGTTCCTTCCCATAACTTCTATACGCAGCATCCATACTAGTGACCTCAGTTTAAGGAGGAAATTCGAAATGATTGAAATCCTGAGTCTAAAGAAAAGATCTTTCAGCGGACAGCAAGATCGAGTCGGAGTACATCAAACGATTCCTCGGACAGTTGAGTCAGCTGGAGGAGAGTCGATTCTGCGAGCTCAAGTACGGACTGCAGTCGCACCACAAGGTGAGATAACGCTTGCATGTGACAATGGAACGATTCGAATGTGATACGGTAACAGCTGACAGGATAGAGGATCGATTGAACATGGGGATGAGGATATAATGTATCTGTGAACGTGCTTCGGACGGCTCTAAAGAGTGGATGACGTCATTAGTCCAGTGGAATGCGGTTTATTTGTATATGCTCCGCTTTAGAGAGGCAGATGGTCCAAGGTTCAATTAGTGGAACGCATTAGTCACTGAAATAAACTATATTTTGGCTTTTAGGATAGAATATTGCATAAATTCTTTGCCCATGTGCTTCTGCATTTAAAACTTTCAAAATATGTATCCAATTACTCCATTTGCAGGGAAAACTTCCCAATGATGCGCATCTCCTTCGATTCCTTCGAGCACGCGAATTCGATGTCCCGAAAGCAAAAGAGATGCTGTTGACGTCACTGCTCTGGTTCGTTTACTTTATATTTTTTCGAATATATCATCAGTTCCCATATTACCATCGCCTTAGAAATGGCATCCTTGCCTATGAGATGGGTGACAATAAGGAATGACGAGTGTGCACTGCCCAATCAATGCCCTTCTCTTCCTCACAAAATATCACGCCCGCTGCTATAGCAATGCATTAGTCACGTGGAAAAGGGAGTGTTAAGCCTATCTATCTCCTCTCCTATTTTCCTTCCCTCTCCCTCTCATACCTTCTGAATTAGTAAAGTAGTATCGACTACAATGGATACTCCCTTCATGCGACTGGTTATGGGAGGCATTGCCACTGGGTAATTAGCATCTCGTTCAATTATTTTCTTTATCTAGTCATCTCTCTTCTTACAAAAAGGGGATTATCGATCTATAACATCAAAATTGATATCTGTTTATATTAACTAAAATCACGTCTTCTTACGAAAACGAGTTTTCGATGAGATCTGAAATCCCCTAATGAAATTCCATATCTCAATTCGCAGGCGCAAGCAGCACAACGTGGACCAGCTGCTGCACGAGTGGCAGCGACCGGCCGTCGTCAGACAGTTCTTCCCCGGCTGCTGGCATCACAGTGATAAGGTATACCTTTATCAGAACTTTTTTGGGGCCCTAGGTCTCGGAAGAGCAGGTCCCCGAAAGTTGGTCCCCGAAAGTGAGCCAACCTGATATCTAATGAGGAGTGAAGTTGACGATTTTCCTTCTGGCCGTGCTCCTTCAAGAGAAATAGCACCTGTCACTCTAGCATCTAGCAATCCATCATACATAGCTCAGATTGTGAGAAGGGAGAATACGTGCCAGAGGGAAACGTGTACCCATCCTGGTCTCTGACTCTTTCTGTGACCCTGAGAGACCACCAAACCAGCAAAACAACACGGGCGTCTTCTGTTATTGCTTCTTTCGAAGGGACATCCTGAAATACGAGGCTAAGAGCAGAAGAACATATGGGGAATAGGAAGAGGAAATGGAAGAGGGACCGAGTTTCGAATTCACATAAAAGAAGGGGAAATGTGAGAAACAGTATCCAAAATATGCTTGAGTCAATTACTATTTTTAAATTACATAATTGATATAATTCAGGAGGGCCGTCCGCTCTACCTGCTGCGACTAGGACACCTCGACATGAAGGTGAGGGTTGTCGATCTAATGCTTTAGATTTATTTAAACAAACTAATTAACATTATTCAGGGTCTCCTCCGATCGATGGGCATGCAAAACGTGGTCAAGCTCTGTCTCTCCACGTGCGAAGAGGGCCTCAACAGGGCAGAGGAGGCCACCAAGACACTCGGAGTTCCCATCAGGTAACTCATTTTCACATACTCATTTGGTAATTAATTAATTAAAGACCAATTATCTAATTCTCAGTTGCTGGTCGGCTCTTCTCGATCTCGACGGTCTCTCCATGCGCCATCTCTGGCGTCCCGGAGTGCAGGCACTGCTCAAGATCATCGAGATCGTCGAGGTGATAACAGCATCTCTTCTTCCATCTCAATCCTCTTTCAAGATCTTTTTCGAAAATATGATAGAATTTCGAAAATCGATCTCGTACAGGTCCACCTTGCACCCACTGAATCTCCAGGGAAATGATTGTTTTTGTCCAAAGGAATGCTAGGAATGAGCCTGTCACAATACGTCTTTTCGGGGATGTCTTCCTTATCACGCGAACAATTATTAGTAAGGAGAACGTAGGAAGTGATGCAGTTTGCTTATGTAGTTTATCATAATAAAAGCTTTCTTTGCAAGCTAAGTGAGTATGCTGAACACCACTGACTGATCAAAGTAAAGATGAGCGAGTAGGCGCTAAAGAGTATGTTTGTATTTGTTCTCGAACACTTCACTACTCTTATCTTATCTTAGTCATTTTGAACCATCGATCATCATTCCCCATCCCTCATACTCTTCATCTCAGAAAGCAGTGTGAGAAGGAATTCGTATGAAAGCCCTAAAGATTCGTATCAGCCGACACGAATTTTGTCCACAAGTTGGGAGGGTATTCATACCTCCTTTCCCACTTCTTTTAATACTACAAATCAACGCTTTTGTTGGGTGCCCAATAGCGACGGTTGATCACTTGAACAAGAGCCGTCATTAGTAGCATGGGGTGGACTTCGACCCTCAGGGATTGACAGAGCCGAAGGATCTTACAAAAAGATCCAATACAACACATTTACAATAAATAAATAAATTAATTAATTATCATCAGGCGCACTACCCCGAGACGATGGGCCAGGTGCTCGTGGTTCGTGCTCCTCGCGTCTTCCCCGTCCTCTGGACTCTCATCTCTCCATTCATTGACGAGAAGACAAGGAACAAATTCGTCATCTGTGGAGGAGAGAACATGACGGAGGAACTGAAGAAGTTCCTCGACGACCAGTACATCCCCGACTTCCTCGGTGAGTTCAGGGACACGGTAAGAGTCCTTAGCACGACTTCAGCTCGATTTTGGGTTACGGTATCACAGACCAGAATAAATATCTATGCAAATATACTGGAAACGGAGCAATTCAATAATTTTCAGAGGGCCCGTGTGTCACGGAGGTCGGTCCGGGCGGGCACATCCCCAAGTCACTCTATCTTCCCGTCGATGAACAGAAGGAGGACGACGGAGTGCTCTCCACCATGTACACTACCACCAGTTTCGCCAAGGGATGCCCGATTGAGGTGAGGAAACTTCTGTTTTTACAGACTTTCATAATTATCTTTACTTACATTTTTACTAATTAACCAATTATAGGCGGTGATCAACGTTGCCTCCACTGGCTGCGTCCTCACGTGGGACTTCGACGTACTCAAGAGCGAGTGCGAGTTCACTGTGTACCACACGCCCAAGGTTTGCGGATTGAATCTATTTCGACAACAACGCTACTTTACCTGGAACCTTTGTTGCTCAAACCTGCATCGATTCTCCGTTTTGCATCTCCTACCGTAACCCATGTCCCCGATCCACCTACCGTAACTTCGCTTCCCTCACCCTCTCTCTCCTCTCTCTTCCAGATGCTCGACGAGGTTCCTCATCCTCACTCTCCCTCCCTCAACCCAGTGGAGATGGTGCAGAATGTGATCTCTTCCGCCCCTACGAACAAGGTAGATCAGGAGGAGCAACATCACCATTAAAAACAAATATTTCTCGATCCTTGACCATCTGTGCCCTCATGTATCCCAAGTTGGCATTCACGCAAAACCTAATGTTGCCTTCCTTTGTTGCTTTTCTGGTTGTGCTTCATGAAACTCGTTCAAAAAATTGTAAACGATGCATACTTCATGACTGAAGTAGCTTGAACCAATTAATGAACGTTTAAATTAAATATCCCGATTCTCAGGTGCACACGGATCCCTCTCTCGTGCTGGGCGTCGACATGACGATCGTGGAGAAGCCGTGCGTCTTCCAGGAGGGAGACTCCATGCAGGTTCGTGAGGATTCAGAACGGATGCCCGAGTAATGAACTGAAGTTGCGGTGTGTATTCTCAATATTTTAAGAATTCACTAATTGCTCGATTCAGGGCTCGCACTTCTGCACGAAGGAGGGCTCATACATCCTGCAGTGGAAGGTAATTAATTAATATGATTAATTAATTAAAAATCATGAACCATTCTTATCGCAGCATCGGAATTTCTTCTCCAATTCAGAAGCAAAATTCAAAAATTTTAGTTAATTAATTATGTTAATTAATTAGTTAATTAATTACTCCTAATTAAGGTGCCGGACGTATTGGTGCACACGTCGACGACCTTCGACTTCTCCATCCACAGGGGAAAGATCATGTACTACACGGAGACACTCGACTCCGCCGATTTCCGGTTCGTTCGTTCATCTTCTTTTGAATTTCTAGCTTTAACAGAGCACTTTTGCAAAAAATCAATATAATCAAAGCACAAAGCAATGGAATATCGAGCTCCTCTTTTGCAGTGGCTCCGTCGCGTCTCTCGAATCGTGTCGGTCGTCGTTCTCTTCAATGGCCATCGTCTCCTCTCAGCCGTCCACTCCCGCCTCCGTTCCCAAGCAGAAGAAGTCGGAGTAACTCGCCTACCGTACACCCTACCGTATCCTAGTTGGGTACTGTAGCTACCGTATTCCCTATGCTATCGATCTAGGATACTGTATCCCTTCCGTAGCCTATTCTAATTACTTCTCTATCCATGTTGGTTACTGTACCCTGTCGGATTTAACTATCGGATTCCTTTTGGATACTGTAACGATACTGTAGCCTGCCGTAATCCCTGATGTTTACTTTAGCCCCAATGTACCGTACTTACTCGCCCTACCGCCTTTGGATTATGTAACTCCACTGTTGCTTACCGAACACTCTACCGTAACCCTCTTGGATATCATAGTCTACCATACTTTTCTACCGTATCCCCATAGCCTACCGTACCCTTCCTAGTTGACAGCGTAGACTCTTTGCCCCCTTCTTTCTGGTCTCTGTCAGACACTGGTAGCACATGTCAAAGACCTTACAAAGCAGCCTCTCCCAATGATTCAAACGAATGTTTCCAGCCTCTTTCTGTTTCTGTTATTGTATAAGTTATTGAAAGTATATCGAACTGCTCACTTCTCATTGGAATCAGAGTAAACCCCTTCCCCATCAGAATTGAGACTACCATTTATCCTTTGATTTTTGTGCACTTCCGTTCTTGACATGTAACCCTCTGTAAAAGCCAAGCATTGCGATCGTAAGGGTTCCCGCTTTTTTAGACTATAATTTCAATGTTTAATATATCTTTTCTGCTAATTACTCCCCACCGACAGCTGTATATCACACCCAGTATGGTCATAGATGCCCCCTAAATCAGCAGTTAATCCCAATCCATTCGAGGAGTCAATACATGACGACGCCGACCTAAGCATTCATTCATTACTCGCTGAGATAATTCCTTTCCTACCGACTTCTTTCACTCAAGAATCATAATGTACATTGTTCCATATAAACAAGGATAAATACAGTGCAGCTACGTGGAATGATCATTCAAACAACAATGAAAATACAATCGATGAAGTCGAGAGGAATAATCTGAGGTTGTTAAAGCAAAATACGACAGAATGATGACGCAAAATCACTTACTGAAAGCTCCAACAATCATTGACGATACAGAAACAAGACTTGTAGAATAAATAAATATCTAGTGAATCTCTTGGGACATGCCCTGATAATTGGTACATATAGATCGTGCAAGAATAGGAAAGTATCGTGAGGTCTGGGAATACAACGAGGCCAGAATGCGCAAGGCAAGGGGTGAGGGGGAGGAGAGGTGGTAGCAAACTCAGTGGGTGGGGTTGTGATGGTCATTGGAATCTCCATTGAGGCCGTTGCTCAGGCCGTTGTGACCATTGCGGTCATTGGGCACTCCATTCGAATGACCGTTCGTCGTTCCGGCGGCGGCGCCGTACAGTCTGTTCGCGAGTATGTAGTCGACGACGGGATCGGGGGTGAGGTAGCGGATGGACCTGCAAACGGGCAATTACATTTTGGCAACATATTTGGACCGTGAAACGCATTCTTTTCTAGCAGGCGGACGAAGCATCCTAATTATTGATCGTAGCTAGAGCATAGGACCAATGCCATCTTCACTGACCGTCCGTCCTTGATTGCCTCCCTGAGGAGAGTTGACGACAAGTTGTTGGGGAAGGCTCGCTCCTCGACGATGAGTACCTTGGACCCATCGAGTGCCTGCAGAGTTCCTTCCGGGTTGGAACCAGACCTGCAAAGTTGCAACTATCGATTGATAGTCTCATTTCGGTTTTTGATATTGATGTACCATTTCAAATGGAAATAGATACCTCTTCTGAACGACGACGCCAAAGTCCTGGCAGATCTCTGCGACATCAGCGGGAGCCCAGAGGTGACTTCCATCGGGAAGTATCGTCGTGAAGCCTTCGAACTGGAAAGAAAGGTGTTTCTGCTGGTCTCCAGAATAGTGTGAAACCTATCCCTCAACCTGCTCATTCGTGCTACCGTACCCCTCACGGGAACTGAACTGTGCTCAGATTCCGTGTAACTACAGCGCATGAATAATGCATCTGAATTTTCACTCGATATTTTAGAAGAAGAAAATAAATGAATCATAACAAACTTAAAACAACTCACCAGGTCTGCTCCACAAAGGAGCATGCACTCGATATCGGGGTCATTGTATCGACGACGGGCTTCCTCCCGGTGGTGATGGAGGACCTGGAAAAGGGAAAGATAAGTCCGAACTGTGGGACAGGATTCCAAGACCAGTCCGAGAATATAAGGGGAAACAAACGCACCTCGGCAGTTCTCGACCATCGAAGACGCTCAATCTCCCATCTGCTGACTCTCATGAAGTCACTGGCAGCGGTTCCCTGGAAGAAGGCGGTTTTATTGGTCTCCCTGACAGGTGCTCAACAAAAAACATGCTTTTCATTAAAACACTATAAAAAATCGTACAAGCTGGAGCATCGTGACTCGGTGCTCATCCGATTCGAGGTTCTTGTGGGTGTAGGCAGAGGACACCGGAGAGAAGACGGCGTCGACTACCTGGACGTTGTGCAGTCTGAGTTCCTCCTTGGCCAGCTGCAATCAATCGATAAATCAATAATCCTGATCTCAATTGGTGGCGAATCGTATCGGAATACGAGTGCAATAGCAGCCCTCTCCCTCACTTTCTCTTATCTTATCCATGATCAATATCATCCACGCTGGATTCGTAGTCGTTTGCTAGTACAGTCAAAGATCCGTTTTTATGGCCATATATGTGTGTATGTATTTAATAGCATCTTCCCGTAATCCTTGAGCCACGTGGATCATGCCGAGAGATTCCCACAGAAAATAAGTTAACACCCTATTCGCATGGAGGAGCAAGAAATATTGGACTAAAATCTCTGAAGCACCAAATTGGAACCGATCTTCTCTACTGAGAGTTCTTCAACCATAAATGAGAGACTGTGAATCATCTTCATCTGGGAAAGCGGAATTCGCTTACGCTAATACTCAACTGCATCTCATCGCTGTCTCAAAGGTTTGATGCTGGTCCTCAATAAGAGAGGGTACTTTACGAGGGAACAGTGATCACAACCGAAGCTAAAATTTGTTTGATGGTTCCGGTACCGAGAGGCAATGATGATGTGCTCAGATCTAACTTCCATCGAGTATGGCATATTCTGTTTCGACATTCGTCATCGCCTAGTTGTCCTTTAGGAGATCAACCCTACTAGTGAAACGTATCCAATTATCGCCCTATAATCCGGAGTGGGATATATTTGTATCTACTGATCCAAAGTGAATCATCCTAACTAACTGTATCACAATCGATAATCAATGCGTGTTTGATTGTAATATTCACCTCAGCCATGCGAAAGTGGGCATTGGTGGGAGGGTTGAAGCTCCCACAAGCCACAAGGACGACGCGACGGATGGCCATGGAGGAAGTGGTGGTGTTGGAGAAACTAATACGAAAGCGACGTCCCAGATACAAGAGAGAGGACGAAATGGCCATCTAAAAGAGAATATATGCTAGTTAAAAAGAGGCGTGTCGAAATGATGCGAAGAACGAGCGAAAGAGAGAAGGAGCGCTTCAGGGAGTCACTGATAACATCGATAGTGGAGCAAAGCAACGACCGTTCCAATGCGACTGTTAGATTCTTTTCGTTGGAGAAGACTAAATGACTAAATTGAAAGCCTGAATGCTTGTTGGTACACTGTCAAGACTAACGTTTATGGAAGGGCTTGGAAAAGAACAGGGCTAGCATGAATCAACTTCTTAGCATACTGTAAAGGTCATCTGAAGCCATGGCTCTCATCTTAAAGAGACGACGAAACATGAGGAAGACAGAGACGAATGATAATCGCACAAAATAAATGCAAGCTGCATAATGTTCAAAAAGATGCTACAGCACTACATCAGTAAACTGGGCAAGTCCTAACCGCAACTCCGTACACTAGCGGAACAGAATATTCGAAATATTCTAAAATATCTTTGTTTAATTCAAAATTATTGATAAATAGTCTATAGGGAAGCACAGTTTAATGGAATACACATATAAGTAAGATTATTAGGAACCGCTCCGAAATATGACTAAGTTTTCTGGGCAGGTATTGGCATTTGGTGTCATTTTTGTCCTTATTTCGCATGTAACCTTCATTATTATTGTTCATACACTTCGAAAACAGTGGTCTAATAAAAATTAGGAAAACTAGAGGGCGATTTGATGAAAATCCTGAAAATTTGAACCTCAGAGGTCCTGAAAGGAAAATTCCTCTCTGTTTTACTCCAGGTACGGTTTGTTTGCGTAGGTGCACAAAAAGCGTGGGGAGCTCGCTTCAAACTGTCCATCGTTTCGCCTTCGATATCGTTTTTGCACTACTTCCATATTGATTGTGTCTTTGCGTCTTTGCCTCGGCGCAACTTCCAGCAATACTTCGAGTGTAACTAAGCCTGTCCTACTCCCTCCTCTCCCCTTTATTGCCCTCGCCTCTCTCATCGATCAATATGCAAGAGGCGACGCGGCCTTGAGAAAACGGAGGAGGAACAGAGATATCGCCCTCTTTTAGAGCATTTAATCCCATCGAGACCCATTTTCTACTTTGCGAAACACTAGCTTCGCTTGTTTTCATGATACACGCGCTTGTTGTCGTGTTATGGCCCTGTTTCTCATCGCGTAACTCGTGTGTTCTTGCAGGTTTCGGCCGCTGCTTGGTACTCGAGGTGTCTATTCTCTTCCTAAACGGGTTCCGATTATCAGGTATACTTAATTATATTTATATTTATTTTAATACGTTTTTGTGCAGGTTTCCGTGGGGAATTCCATCGAGCACGTGAAGAGACACACGAGATGGCTGAGGAAAGGAAGAGAAAACGTTAGTTATTTTATTTCTAAGAGTATTTTCATTATTTTTTAGTTAAATATGGGCTCAGAAATACAAGATGACACTAGTATAAGCCATGTGGGCTTAGAGTGTGTATTTGAATGACTCTGCATCTAGCCATTATAGTAATTGGCAGCTTTAGCCAAGCTCCCCTTTCATTTCCCTGATCATGTTACATGAGGGATTCTTTCTCGGTTTCACTGCTGTGCTGGCAGAGGATGTGAAAGTAGGTGTGAACGGGAAGAAACGTCGTTTGTGGCCATGGAAGCAAAGTAAAGGTGTCTTTGCTCTCGCTGTCTGGCAGTCTCCTTGCTGTGACGGATTACTCAATACTGATAGCGCAGCGAAACCATCTACCTCGCACAGAGTGTCTTAAAATATACTGAGACATCTAGTTAAAATGACTTTTTTATGGAGAGAAACAGTAGAAAATTCAGAGAGTATTGATTGAGAAAATCATTGATCACCCATTTTGCACCTAGTTTGTTTTTGAATCCCGACGAAATGCCATGTGGCAGGGCGTTTATGCTTATAAGAGGAGCGTTGAAGAGGTTCAGGATGAAATGGGCTTTGGAAAGGGAAACAAAGTGTGCTATGAGATGAAAACTCTCCTGCATTACTGAGAGAACTATCTTTGGTAACACCGTTTCACTCGTGTATGGGGTATTGATCGATCATTTTGCTCTAGGTTTTGCAATGAAACGCCATGTGGCACAGCGCTGATGATTCCACGATGAGCATATGCACCACATGCGGAGTGAATGGGCTGGGAAAGTGAGGTTTCGAATGCGGAGTGAGCAGAAAAGCATGTACAGCCTGCATTATTGATTGAACTAGCTGTTTCCTAATAGATTATCGAGTATTGCTGCCTAAACACTTCCGGGAATCGGGAGATTATGGGTTAATTTGCAGTCTCCGGCGCCTCGATCGTTTTCGTCGAAGAGAAAGGCAAGAAAATGAAGAAGGAACAGAAGATTGACCCCAAGGGTGAAGTGAAGAGGGAGGTGAAGACTGAGTCCTTTTCGGTGGCAGCCGAGGGACAGAAGGACGTCGCACTTTGCAATTCTGCGACTGGCTCACCCAGCATTGTCGAGGTCCCTATTGATCCAGCTGTGAAGGCTGCCAAGGAGGCTGAAGAGAGCAAGAAGGTCAGTCCATTGCTGACAAAGTAGACCAGAGAAAGAGTGAGACTGTCACTAACTACGATGAGAAGGTGCGAGGGGGTGAGGGGCAGTAGTTCCTATCGCGCGTCAGGGAAGCGTCAGTCCTGAGAGTGAAGCGCGAAGTTTGAGAAATTCAGTTGCAACAATAATCTTAGAGAACTGTATGAAAAAAACCTCAATGTTGGCAAACAAACCGGGGTTCAGGGATTTTCCGGCTGTGGGCTCTATTTTCTTCCCGTGGAACAACGACGCAGTTCTTCAACACGGCTAAAAAAAATCCATACACAATAATCAAATTTCAAAGTATCGAAAAAAAAGAACCCAAATTCAAAAATGTATTACTTCGGCACGGATGTGAACAACAGCTATCGAGCTGATTATGTCAATATCCATCTGATTCAATATTTCTCACTTTTGGGTTGCACATGTGTGTTGTTGTCTATTTTAGCTAGTTATGTCGTTGCACTAACAACTTAAATTGTTTCAGAAGCAAGAGTTGGTGAATGACAAGAGAGATTCGCTCAAAGGACGAGGAACTACTGCCACTACTCATCTTCAGCCTACCGTTTACACCTTGGAGCAGGTACGACTGGTTGCAGAACAATTCAAAAGTCCTGATAATCGCTCGCTCGACAACCGGGATCTTCCAGATGGATCAGATCACGCGCGTGCTGTTGCGTGGACATCGATTCCTCCCGGACAATAGCACGGTACTGTATAAGATGAAAGCGATTATTAATAAACTGAATTTACGTCCCAACTAGTAACGAGCTCTTCATTCAGAATGTTCGCCCTACTTACACTGAGTCAGCCCCAGGAGAAGGGAAAGATCTTCAAGAGGATGTTCAGGTGGAAGGATCTTCAGAGGAAGAGAAGAAAAAGGTAAAAACCGACGAACCTATAAAAAATATTTTCATTGACACATTTTTTAAAATTTATATCTTTAAAATTTCGGCAATTTTGAAGTGTCAAAAAATGTTAAACCACTTTTGAGCTAAAGAACAACTTACCGAAGTCCAGAGCCGGAGAATGAGCTGAAATCTGTTTTGAGAACAGCGACAGTATGGCCTATCTACAAAAAATCACCAAGTGAACAATGGTCGAAGTCTAACGACGCTCTTTTTCCAGAAACATCTCGCGTGGCTTGCAAAAATGACATTGATTACCCTGTGGATCACCAAGAGCGATCCTTCCTTCGATCCCGATGCACCCGAGGTACGGTAATAAGACAAAGAGGTACAGTGAAAAAAGGATAGACATAGTGGGGTGAAGATGGAAAAGCGTTTCACTGGGAAAACAGAAAATACAATACAGTTCATACAGCCTGGCTACGGTAGATGGATATGGTAGCGAATCGATAACTGAATATGAGGTATGATTGCCTGGATATGGTAGATGGATACGGTAGCGAATAGATAACTGGTTGTGTGATACTATAGCCTGGATTCGGTAGATGGATAGGTTAGCGAAACGAATACTGATTATGGGGTACGATTGCCTGAATATGGTAGAAGGATACGGTAGCGAATCGATAACTGGTTGTGTGATACTGTAGCCTGGTTACGATAGATCTAACCGGTAGCGAATCGATAACTTGCTGTATGATACTGTAGTCTGGTTGTAGTAGATGAGGTTCGGTAGACGATCGATTAATGATTATGGGGTACGATTGCCTGAATATGGTAGATGGATACGGTAGCGAATCGAAAACTGTTTGTGTGATACAGTAGCCTGGGAGCGGTAGATCGATACGGTAGCGAATTGATAACTGATTATGGGGTACGATTGTCTGAATATGGTAGAAGGATACGGCAGCGAGTCGATAACTGGCCGTGAGGTACTGCTGCCTGGTTGCAGTAAATGGAGCTGTAGGACTGTGGGGTACGATCGCCTGGCTATGGTCGGTTGGGGTACGGTAGTCGATACATGTCTGACTGTGGAGTACTGTTGCAAACTTCAACAAATCTCGACGAATTCAACATTGCAGGAGTGGGTGTCGATGTGGGAGGGAGAAGATATGGAGGACGAGGACGGAATTATGATCGTCAAGGATGATAGAATCGGTCAGTGATTATTATGAGATTGACAGAACCCTAAAAAAACATTTAGTAACGGCGTAAAACTAGTATTAGCTTAGAAAATACCTTCTCCTATTGCAGAGACGGACTTGAACACTCTCGGGATTCGCTAATCTACTCGACTACGCGTCCGACTTCCTCACTTGCACACGCTCTCGCTCTATCTTCCTCCATCGAAGATCATGCAACTTGCCCCTCCCCTCTACTTGCCCCTCCTGCCCCCATTCCTTCCCTCCGAATCATACCACCCGTTCTTGTTAGCTAGATTTTGGTAGTTGCAACCTTTCCTTTTTGATCTCGAGGTCATGTTACAAGTTTTGATTATTCAGCCTCCGAGTACTGACCACATTGTACCATTCTTCATCCTAGTTCACTAGGAATCACTACGGGGAGTTAATGCCCCCTCTAGCCATTCTTCACTTGAAGACTCCCTTGGTTCTCACATTCGATTCTCTTTTTCTAACTATCCCATGATCCATCAGTCATCCTGGCACGCTAGGAGATATTCTGGGATGTTTTCTTATCTTACCATATTCCAACTCCCCTCTCATTGCAAAAGATCCTTAGGTTCTTGCTTCTTACTCCTTCTCACCACTCATGTTACCATTCGTATCCTAGTTTGATACGAAGCACTACTAGGGACATTTTCCCCTTTTTGTATTCCTTTTTAGACATTTTTCCTCTCCATTTTGGTATTAGAGCACGCTTTATTCTCTCCTGATAATTGCGTTCCTTTAATTTGTTACCCTCTTTCCGTATATACGTTTCAAAACCTCTATGACGTCATTCCCTCCCGTTTCCTAGCCTCCCATTTTCTCCGGCATCGCTAGAATTTGACATTCCCTTCTTACTACACCATAAGTTCTCTACCGATCGTTCGTTTTCACATCGATGCCTGCAGAAAGCATCTAAGATGACTCTTCGTCCCTCTTCCCTCCACCCGCTTCCGATCAATTCCAACTTGTGCAATGAGCACCCGATGAGTAGTTTAGTCAATGCGAGTATAATGCATCCACTGCAGCTTTACCCCAATCGTCCGATGACACAATTTACCTTGTCCGGTGAAGCAATTGTTTTACTAAATGCGATATGTAACGACTTTTCTTATGTAAAGACTTTTGTTCTTGTTTTGTAATAAAGCAACTATACTGATAAATTACCATCGAGAGTATCATGTATGGAAGAGCTTGAAATCGCTCAGAGATGTCCATAAGTTTTCTGGACGGATGTTTGCATTTCATACAATTTTTGCCAATATGCTGCATGTAACCTTCATTTTTGTTGTTTTTAATATCTAAAAATAGTGTTTTAATTTAAAGTATGAAAAATAGAGGGTATTTGATAACAAACCCGAAAAATTGAACCTCTAAGGTCCCGAATGGAAGGTTCCTCTGTGTTTTACTCCTGGTACGGTGTTTTTTGTGTAAGGTGCACAAAAAGCGTGGGAGCCTCGCTTCAAACTACCCATTATTTCGGCTTCCATATCGTTTATACACTATATATATACCGATTGTGTGAGCGTCTTCGCTTCGGCTCATTTTCCAGCTATACTTCGAGTGTAACGAAGCCCGTCCTACTCCCTCCTCTCCTCTTTATTGCCCTCGCCTCTCTCATCGATCAATATGCAAGAGGCGACGCGGCTTTGAGAAAACGGAGGAGGAACAGAGATATCGCTCTCTTTTAGAGCATTTAATCCCCTCGAGACCCATTTTCTACTTCGCGAAACGCTGACTTCGCTCGTTTCCGTGTTACACTCGATTTTGTTGTGTTATGGTCCTGTTTTCATCGCGTAACTCGTGTGTTCTTGCAGGTTTCGATCGCTGCTTGGCACTCGTGGGTTTTCCTCTCTTCTCAAACTGGGTTTAGAAAACCAGGTGCGCTCAACTATTTTAAAATCTATATTTTAATCCTATTATGAGCAGGTTTCCGTGCGGAATTCCATCGAGCACGGGAAGAAACACACGATATGGAAGAGGAAAGGAAGAGAAAACGTTAGTTATTTATTTTTTAAACGTATTTCCATAATTGCAGTGTATATTTTTATTTAAATATATGCGTCGTAACCTCGGCAAAGCGAAATGAGGATACTATTAGCCATTTGGGCTCGGAATGTGTGCTGAAAAGACACCGCAGCTAGCCATTATAGTATTTGACTGCTTTTGTCAGGCTTCCCATCTATTTCCCTGATCATTTAACAATTGGATCCCTTCCTCCGTTCCCCTGGTTTTATATTGGAAGTCCATGCAATTTGTGAGCGGTAGAAGATGAGGAAGTAGGTGGGAACGGGATGGAATACAGTTTGCGACCCTCAAACTGTTTGAAAAATGGCACTCCGCCGCTACAAGGAAAGCGAAAACCTCTTCCTGGGGCAAAGTCTGCTAGTCCGGACTACACAAGCATTAACATCTCTTACCCTCCCCTCTTCATCGACTCGGGATGGGAGAGAGCAAGGAAAGAGTTCCTCGTGAATATGAGTCCCTCTAATCATCCTCTTCTCTCTTTTTCGATGAAACGCCACGTGGCGAATATGCTTATGAGTGCGAGCATAATCGTCACGTGGAAAAGGATCGAAGTGAATGGGCTGAGAAAGTGTGGGGGAGAGTTGAGTGTTCAGAACGATATCATGCATAGGCACTTTTAATTGTCATTGACGCTCTACTAATCAAATACGGGTTAATGATGCCTGTGTACTGCACGCATTGGGAAAATATAACTATGAGAATAATATTAAATATGGGAGTATAATTATTGAATAAATAATAATAATGAGATCAAATGAGTTAGAAAATAGGTAAAATATAAAATAAATTTTTTTTAAACACAATATCGGTTTGCTTTCCAGTCTCCGCTATCAACGATGAGAAAGGCCCGAAGGCGAAGAAAGATCAGAAAGTCGAACTCAGCAATGAGCAGACTAGACCGGGTGATGGCCCGGAACTGACCAACGAAGACCGAAAGGTGAAGACGGAGCCTAAGACTGAGCCAGTCGAGGGGAAGAAGGATGAGGCGCCTCACAACTCGGCCTCTTCTGGATCTGCGTCATCGAGCATCGTTGAAGTGCCCCTCGATCCGGTTGCTGCAGCGAGAATAGCGACTGTGAGAATAGCGATGGAGATCAAAGAGAGGCAGGAGGTCAGTCGATTATTCATTTTTTTTAAGTTCAGGGCGGATGAGACTGTCACTAACTTGGTCTATAAGGAATAATTAGTTTTAATTGATTCATAAATCTAAAAATTAGAGCAGAACAGCTAGCGTATCTTCGTGGCAACCCTAAGGGAATCGTTATCGAAGCCTAACCAAGTTGCATTTCAGTTCCACTACAAAACGATGATGAACAGGCAGCTGGTCGGTTTTATTATTATTATTTTGTTATTATTATTATTTTTCAAACCTGACAAGAGTGGAGTTGAGACTGTAACTAACTATGTCTAGATGGAAGGCAAGGGTTCTAAGCCATAGCGATTTTTTTCCAAATGAATCAAGCTTCGCTCAAGCGAGTGGTACAGAACAGTACCTAAGCGTATCTCCGAAACAACACCGAGCGAATATTTGTTGGAGCCTAACCACGTTTGCATTGCAGTTCTACGAGAGTTGGGCGAGAAAGATTCCTTGGATTCAAGACTTCGTCGACAAGTGCGACCCTTCTTTCGGAGCGAACGAAGAGGTATTTTGAACATGGGCTGTCTTGTTGTGAAAAATCCGATACTGTAACCCTACTACCGTACATCTAATGTGGTCAACAGGTTCAACTATTTGTCAAATTAAATGATATGGAATATTTCGCAATCTATCGATACCGTAACCCCACTACCTTACAGATAACGTGGTCAACTGGGCCAAGCAATTATCATTGGATCACATTCATTAATATGGAATATATCACCATCAATCGATACCGTAACCCCACTACCATACACCTAACGTAGTCAACTTGGTCAAGCATTTCTCATTGGGTCACATCCATTAATATGGAATATTTGGCTATCAATCGATACCGTAACCATACAACCGTACACCAAACGTGGTCAACGGGTTCAAGAAGTTATCATTGGGTCACATTTATAATTATGGAATATCTATTATTATGGAAATTGATGGCGAAATATTTAACATTTACAAACGATCAGTGTTGATCATAGCTGTCCAACTTGAGCGGTGACCCATTTTTCACATAAGTATCTCCCCTTACCTCATTTTCAGACGACGGTCGTCTAAAAGTCACATAAGGGGGGACCCTTATGTGAAAAATGATGTTGAGGGTCATGCCGGAACCGACCTCAGACCCATACCCTATCGTATCCCCAGTACCCAGACTTATATTTTTTTGCTACTCTAACCTACCGTAACCCTACAGTAACCCTGTATGTGGACCAAAGTTACATTTTTCGGCTATTGTCATCGGGCATCTCCTTATATCGATCATGTGATCGTTCCGCAGTAACCTACCGTATCCTAACGTACCCCAGGTACCGTATACGCGGTTGAGAAACGCAAACTGTCTTTTTAAAAATTTTGCTCTAAAAATCCGTTCCTTGGGCAGTCGTGTATGGTTAGTTCAGAGAAACTTTTTTGAGAATACCGTAACTCAAAATACCGTAACCATACCATAAACGTGAGTAATCTCGAGTAATCTCAACCACGATTACGGTACCTGTGATACGATGGGATACTGTTGGTTACCGTCGAACCCTCATGTGACCGAGTAATAGTGTTGGGAGGATAATGGGCTTGAAAAACACAAATCTGTCGATACTCTGGATTGCTGTAGGATTACGGTAGGGTTACGGTATTTTGAGGTACGGTATCCAAAAAAGTTTCACTCAATGAGCTATACACGAATGCCCAAAGAACGGATTTTTCAGACGAAAAAAGTCTGTCAGCGTTTCTCAACCGCGTGTACGGAACCGGTAGGTTACTGTAGAACCATCACGCAAGTGATGTAATGTGATGTCCGATGAGCATGGCCGAAAAATGCTTCTTTGGCCCACAAACAGGGTTACTGCAGGGTTACGGTAGGTTAGGGTAGCAAAAAAATATAAGTCAGGGTACTGGGGATACTATAGGGTATGGGTCTGGGGTCGGTTCCGGCATGACCCTCAACATCATTTTTCACATGCGGGTCGATATAAGGAGATGCCCGATGAGAATTGCCGAAAAATGTAACTTTGGTCCACATACAGGGTTACTGTAGGGTTACGGTAGGTTAGGGTAGCAAAAAAATATAAGTCAGGGTACTGGGGATACTATAGGGTATGGGTCTGAGGTCGGTTCCGGCATGACCCTCAACATCATTTTTCA
>LS491401.1:185275-199275 GCA_900490845.1 Pristionchus japonicus | reverse complement strand
TGCACTCAGTTTACGCGAGTGCACTCAGTTTACGCGAGTGCACTCAGTTTACGCGAGTGCACTCAGTTTACGCGAGTGCACTCAGTTTACGCGAGTGCACTCAGTTTACGCGAGTGCACTCAGTTTACGCGAGTGCACTCAGTTTACGCGAGTGCACTCAGTTTACGCGAGTGCACTCAGTTTACGCGAGTGCACTCAGGTTTCGAATGAAATTTTGCATATGGATGGATCTAGTTTGGATAAAGGTGGGGAGAGGTACAAAACAGGTTGTGGAAAATGCTATTGTGCATTGGAAATCTACAAAAGTATTTTGATGGTGTGGGATTATTATGCGACATCAATAGATATAATGGTTGGAAGAGCGAGAGAAACAAGAAATAAAGAGAAGCAGGAAATAATCGGAGAAAGTTGGGGGATTCGGATGTCAGAACGTGTTCTACATCTCCTCGATGATTTCCTTGACGGAGTGATGACGGGGCACCATCTTACCTGGGAAGAATGAAGATTAGCAACAACGATTCCTATTTCGCATCCACTTTTGAGCCTTATTTCATTTCACAGGTTCCCATCATTTGAGACAAAGTCAAACAGTGTGAGAGTGCGAGGGAGACAGTTGATTGCTTCTCCATCCCCTTTCCCGTCCATTCCCCTTCTCACCATTGCAACGGGAGGTTGTGCAGCAGCAAGAGGTTTGTGCTGAAGTTCTCCTTGGCATTCTCGAGACAATCTCGTCCGCACTTTTCCATGGCGACCTGAAAACAAAGTTTCATATTTTTTCATACGGAGCATCCACGATGCCAGCTGGACAATGATAACAACAACTGAGCTCTGCACTCACACTTGACATCTTCATACAGGTGTGCACCACCTTCTCTCCATAATGAACGACCATGCACGTCGGGTAAGTGGCAATGGGCAGGGACAGCTTCTGTGAAGAAACGAATTGTTATTGGTAGTCAATATTTTTTTTGCCATTTTCTACTAATTAGAGGACCTTCAATAATGAGAAAAGATTGAGTTAATACTCAAATCACCTCATTCAGAAGGACCTCTCTCAGGTTTCTTGCCGAGGATTCCTCGTGTCCATTGATTGTGCACTTCTTGATCTCTACCATGTTGGTCTTCGGAATCTGTAAGAATTTAGTTAGTTAGAGATTAACAATCAGAGATCCCAATATTTCTCAGAATAGACAGGCGATTAACGATTAATTAACTTTCAGGCAGTTTTGTAGCGGCCTTTTTTGTAGTCCTGGTAATTGAAAAGTCTCAATTTAGATACCCGTTTGTGGGTCTAAAGAGAAAGGCGCTTCTCACAAGTGAGTAGCATTTGTAGTCCTTCTAGGGGTAACGTCTCAAAATAGCGCATAATGTCTTATTTTAAGAACACACGTGAAGATCAAAGATTGTTCTCACCTGAACATAGCACTCCAGTGGTCCTTCATCGTAGAGGGACATGACGACCTTGGGACTGGAAAAATAGATATTTTGTGATGATTCGGATTAGAACAATCAGCCGTTCTACCGTAGTCACCTAGCGTAGTCCTTTCTCGGGCTCACGTATCTAACGCGCTCCAACAGGCCTAAAACCTAGATTTCTACAGTATACTATCCTCGTCTTAGAGTAATTTTCCACACTCACTCAAGGAGGAATTCCACTTCTTCGTGGGCATGAGCGAGTGCCGAAATGGAGATGACTACGAGGGGAACGAGCAGGCGAAAAGCCATCGGAGATGAGAGATACCAAGGAAGAGGTGTCTGCATAAGGTTGGGTTTTCTTCATGGTAAATACACGAAAAGCACCGCGAAAAATGGGAGAGAAGATTGGTGCAAAGGTAACGGTATATGACTTGGAGAGTGAGAAACATAAACATTAGACTGTTCCTTGTGTTGTAAGCAGAAAAATTTGTCCGAAGCGTTCTGTGCTGTAAAAGATGCGCTCAGGAGATGAAGGCTGCTACAGCAAATATGCTCTGTGTTTCTCCGCGAAAGCTCATTTCCGTTATACAAGATCCGACGAGGATTCACGTAGAGACTATGCAGAAATATTCGGAGGATTCTTGAATAATCGGATGGAAGTCATCGTAACAAGCTCAATTTCAGAGATGATATGGGTATTGACACAAGAGTGAACGCGGTAATCGGCAAGAGACGAGAAAGAAATGATGCGTGCGTTCACAATTTCAATGCTCTTTACTCCATTCCTCTCGATTGCATATTGTTATAGCCGTCATAAACAAGAACCGGATGCATTCGCGCATGATACTAAGTGGGGGTTTCGTCTTCAATGGGAAAACAGATCATCGTTGACCATGAATAGTAGGAACAGAACAATCACATTTACAGCTACGGTAATTAGAAAGTAAGCTCTCAGAGCATACTCAAACAGTTTCATAGTCAAAAGTTTGGGAGGGATCTGCAGCCTAAGGGATAGAGAAGATGACGCGGAGCTTGCCTAGATCGCCTTGCCAAATCCAGTGCTTCGTTTTTCTCCTAGGATCAATGGGCTCAATGCCAGCCAAGTTCTTAACAGTGGCGTCATAATGAAAGTTCTTAACAGTGGCGTCATAACGAGAAACGTGCACGAGAAGCAATCACTCTAAGTTGCATTATCATCTTCCAACTATTTTTGAATTCGCATCGCAAGATCACCAAACCGGGTCTGTTCCCTGAACAAAATGGGGATTCGCAGTGGCAAAACGATCGCAATCGTTGGCTTTGAGCGAGCGCAATTACCAATGGTGATGTTACTGCGAAGTGACAAGTCAGCGGTATGATACTGAGTGATGAAAGTTCCGTGGTTGAGAACCATCGAGACTGCGAGAATATATGCTCGGATGGAATGGGCGGAGCTCGCATGGTCAGAATCTTAAAAAGACAGCGCTCCGCCCACATGCGTCATCGAATTGTGCTAAGTCCAAACCACCATTCCTGAGTTATTGGTCAGAAATGGAAAGTATGAATGTGCTCGTTTCCATTTGTGTCGCAGTATCTTGACTAACCCACGGTTTAACAGAACTTCAAAAGTTGCGCGTACACTTTTCAAGGAGTATGACGAAAGGACAACAACAATTTTTCGACCGCTCAGCACTACAAACAGTTAATTAAAATTTTGGGTCAATGCTTTCGTTGAGAATTTACAAGACAACAAGTAAGACCGAGATGCCTATCGAAATAACCTCAAACTTGGAGGGATACTAGGACTAGAACTTATATTGTTCTTAGCAGCGGGTAAAACGAAAAGGGTGATGAGATAATAAATCAAATGTGATACGAATTACGATAGGTTTTATATCATCTCCTTGCAGTATTCTCATTATTCCGATGAAAAGGGATGAACGTAACATCTTTACGATGACGCTCTTAACGATGCCCTACAAACTACTACGCACTTCCGACATGCGTAGAGTGATTTGCATTAAAGTTGAGAATAGGTTCTCAACGACGTTGAAAGATTATTGTTCAGTCGTTTTATTGGATCAAACAGAAACATCTTGCAATTTGTTTCACATGCTGAGAGCATCGACTTTGGGTATTGCGAGATCAACTGAAAACGAGTATCATACTGCATCGAACCGATACGCGGCAAAACGAAAGCAGAGCTACAAAAATCATTGAAATCGTTGCGTCAATGGATGTGCTGTTTGATCTATCGTTTACAGCCTGCACCAGGGAAGTCACGTATCTATCAAAACAGATAATGTCGTGGCTGTACATCAACTATGAGTTGAGTTATGGTATGCCTACTTTCTGTCAGTGCGATTATCTCCTTTGTCTGAGATATGGAATAGCCAAGTCGTTACTCTGCTACGCTTCCTACTACGCTTCCTCTGCAATTTCGCATTGCCGACGTGTGTAGAAGTGGATTACGGTAGATAAAGAAGAAGAGCGACACGCAATCTGTGGAGTCTGTGGAGTCTCCATTCTGTGGAGCTGAACGCTCAGTAAATTCGAGCTTTCGGATACTTGAAAGATACAGTAAGTAGGATTGAGAAGGGTGATTCCAAACTTCCGGAATCTAGGAAGATATTGCATGCCGAGTGCGAACCATCTATGGCCTATCAAATAAACTAAAACTTTTCATTACGATCATGTCATTTTCATTTCATGATATTCTGAACGATTGATAAAAACGAGAAAATGATCTTCGGACGCTTGTTTTGGGGTTACTGTGGATCTGTTCGGGCATCATTGAGTCAAGTTATGTGCGCGTTTTCCCTTATACTTCCTACAGAGCTCTCATGAATCCGAGGAAATGGGCAGGTATACGTAATATCTTTATGAGCTTTATGATTGAGTTATGATATGTATCCTTTCTATCGTTGCCTGTGTGTCCGTTCTCTGAGATATGGAAATTTCTGGTTGTTACTCCGATGTGGCTCTCTGTTACGCTTCCACTGCAAGTATGCGTTACTGACATGAGTAACGAGAAGAGTGAAGAAGTGTCAGAGCAAAGAAAGTTTTCCTTTGAGTACTCTACGAAGACGATTTTCCAGAAGTACACTTATGCTTTTTTCTATCTCTCATTGCATGTTCTCTAACTAATTGGTGTTCGGTAAGAATGCTCTATTCTATTTTTCACTATAGGCACTCATCGCAACTGACGAAAGAAAATCGAGAACTTGCGAAACGAGGAAAGGTTGCGTTTCGTTTAAGAGCTCTATGTGAGATCTACTCTCAAAGACTAAATACGATGTCGATGCCACGGATCAGAAGACTGAAAACTAATCACAAGCAGAGAGAGAGAGGCGACTTCGAGGGCTTGACTCTTAGATGGCGACGAATTTTGCATAAAATTCTATCAACGAGCCATAAGCGAATGCCCACAGAATTTTTTTAACGAAAAATGAGGAGAAGTCAGTTCGCGATTCGCATTCCTTCCTCTACTTTGTTATTGATCTTCTCTAACATGTCAGTCTCGTCAGGTAGCGTCGATAGAGCATTCGTTAAGCGAAAAATCATATCAAAAGATATAAAATCGATAATATAATAGCGCGGAATAAAATTATAATGGAGCGGCATATTAAAATAGCACGTTCAAATATAACAATCTTGTTTGTTCTCAAAAATTTCAAAAACATTCAATAAATGAATAATTTCTAAAATAGAAAACAACTGGAAACGAAAGAAAACAAGAAAATGTCCTCAAATTCGCGTGCAAGGAACTCTTACAGCGATTTCCCTGGCTTCCCTCGCAGAATACTGTAAGCCTCGCGTCAAACTGCTCCCAATTTCGAATCGCGCGCAGCGTATGATTTTCCTTCATTTGCCGCGTTATTATTGATCAAAATATGTTTATTATGTTATCAATATAGCCGCCCACCTCTGTACTCCTTGTCCTTCTTTGATTACATTTGTTTCTTGCTCGAATTGATTGCAATCCTCCTACTTAGCATTGTACGCATCATTCTTCTGCTTTTCCAACTTTCCTGCCACTATTTCGTGCTCATTTCCTTGTTATTTGCGTCACTTAGCTCATTCTAGAATGACTAACGTATGGTCCGGAATGATGCCCGAGCTGAAGGGGGACGGTATGCGAGGACTCGCTAGATTCGTCACTGAAATCAGGTCAGTATCTCTTCTCTCTACTCAACTTTTGCACTCAATTCAACTTCTGAGTATGTTTTGCATATCTATCGGCGCATCTGCTAGTCGTCACACGCATTAAAAGGTAGGAAATGGTATTGTTAGACGAGAGGGTAGAAAGATTCGATACTTGCGCTGCAACTCGGCATCACTGTTTTAGAGTACCAGCTTGATGCAAACTAGTTAAGAGAAACCCGGAAATGATTCTCACAACATTCAATCGTAGCGCAGAAGCGAGACAATCGTGGCAGCTTGAAACGTAGGTTACGGTTTTATAGTTCGGCAGAGCGACTAATATTTGATGGAGCGCAAGTATGAAAAGTGAATTCATTAGTTAATTGATGTGTTTTATTTATGCAAATATCGAATCCATTCAGGAACTGCAAGAGCAAGAAGGCCGAGCTCAAGCGCATCAACAAGGAGCTCGTCAACATTCGCACCAAGTACAATGGTATGTTCTCCCTGGTTCTTCCCTTTAGCTTAACTGTCGTTTAGCCTTGGAGACCGGTATCACAGCGTTAAGTGAATATCATCTACTTTCCTACACTTTGTTTGCACGCATTTCACGTTTGAAGATAACCCGAAACCCAAAAATCGTAGGAGAAGAGTGGGGGAATGAATGAGGAAGAGCAGTATATGCTGCTCTTTATCTTCTGACTGGTTGGTGGTAGGGTCAGGATAACTCAATTGCCGCAATTGGAAGGATTGAAAGGCAAATAGTCAGTGAAGTGTAAAGTGAAGTACCTTCGTCATCTCAGGCGAGAATCCGCTCGAGTACATCCAGAGGAAGAAGTACGTGTGCAAGTTGCTGTTCATCTACTACCTAGGATATGGACTCGAATTCTTCACCTTCGGACCGTCAGAGGTATGCTGAATTATTCCGACGAAGTGAAATCAGTGGTAGCTCATTGAAATCGAGGTCACAAACTGAGAGGAAGGATAATTTTTGTCACAAACTGTGTGAAGAAGGCTAATACACGAAGCATCCAATCTTCCCCTTTGCAGGCTGTGGATCTGCTCAGTTCGGATAATCTCGAGGACAAGCAGGTCGGATACGCCTTCATCGCCGTACTCATCGAGTCGACGAGAAAGTTCTCGAAGGAACTGATTCAGGTATTCGCTCTTTCGAGATTGAGGATAGTTGAATCAATGACAAATAATATCATGATTCACGGTTCTGAAATGGATTTCTCCGTCGTTGGATTGTGACTACCTTTCCAAGCGCAAAGTTGTTGTTTTGAGAACCTTTCAAACGGTAATTGGTACAGATTAAGACAAATTAAAAGGGAAATTTAATGATACAATTATATTTATAGTTTTATTATATTTATAGCTTTAGACAAAAAAGAGCAAATATCTCTGACGATTAAGCGATTAAGAGTAATAGCGATATTTTCGATTGAAGGTGGTGAAGGGCGAACTCGACTCTCGCAATCCGGAGCACGTCAATCTCGCGATTCGCTTCATCTCTCTCAATGGCGAGACGACGAAGGCATTCACGAGCGACCTCGCGTCTCTTGCCGAATCGAAGTAAGTGCAGCCCTTATCCCAACACCCCACTCATTAGCCTTGTTCGTTCGGGGCATATAGCCGGGGAATCACGGTGATTAAGCGAAAGTCTCGCAGTCCCTCGTCCTGTATGGATAATAGAGCGGACTGATGTGATTAAAGCCTTGAGTTATCCTAGTTCTCTCTTTGCAGCGACGATATCATCAAGACTCGCGCCGCCTACTGCCTGATCGAATACTACAAGGACTGTGATCAGCAGTCCGTCGTTGAGAAGGCCCTCACGCTCCTCTACTCTAATCGCCTCTTCGCTCCTGTGGATGGAATGGACGCGGCTGCCTTCAACGATTGGTACGTATTCTGAGGCAATCTGCGTTTATGCAAAGGATATACGAAATGCTTCCTCCCATAGTATACATTTCCCATGAACATGCAAATGACGAAAATTGCGTCATAAATCGTGGCCTTTGCAGTTGGGAGTCTCTGTCTAATCAAGAGTACGGTCTCATCTTCCCAGCTATGAAGCCGATGGATAAGGAGTCAACGCGAATCAAAGTGAGATAGTTGAGACAGAGTAGACCAGAACTCACTTTTTAAGATTCTTTCGCGCTGCTATAAGTTCTTGAACTATTAGAGCATTGCATTGAATGCTAATATGCGCTTGGACTTAGCGATTGAATGTTCTATGGAAGTGTTGGAACACTGAACGATCCTGAAATTCTCAGGCCGATATATTTAGAACAGGACTCAAAAAGGTCTTATTTATAAGTGTAGCAACACTATTGACACTCTCATTTCAGCTCGCAGTACTGGGATGTCAATTTCTCGACGAGGTCGACCCGAATCCAGAGACCTACGTGTGTGCCGGCATCGTGCACACTCAATCCCAGCAGATCACTGCACTGATCAGACTGGATTGGAAGATCGAAGTTGAGCAGTATCGACTCACCATCCGAAGCTCCGAGGACACCGTGTCCAAGCAGTTGGTCGAACTGATCGCCACCCAGTTCTAACCACCAATTGTTCTACTGTTGTATCCCCCAGAGAGTAGAGTGACCACCCCATGAGATCGATGTAACCGCCATATCTGTCTTTTGAGTACCTTAAGCTTGGATAATTGTTCATTTTCTAGAAGATTGTTTCCTTTAGCTGCTTCCCTCCGATTGATTGTGATCTCTCATTAATTGTCGTCCTTGATTGTACGATCTTAAGCAGAGGCCCACGCATTCTCGACTGTTGAACCAGTTTCCTAATCACTTCCTCGTCATACAGTTGCTCACATGCAAATACAATAAACTCTCTCTCAAAATAAACAGGCAGTGGTCCACCGCGAACAAAAGTGCATTCAACATAAAATTATTTATTGTGAGTAGGTTGTACTACAATTGTGTGCTGGAGTGGTAGTAGCTATCACTAGAAAGACGCTCTGGCATTTTGTCAATAGCCTGATGTGACGATTGCGAATCTAAATCTTTGATCTCTCAAAGACATTGACTGCCTCATGAATCTCTCTCATCCACATCTCTCATTAATTTCAACTCTGAGTTGCTTCCGATCATGAGGGAGCGTTGATGGAAAACCGATCGGGATTGAAAGCGTATGAAAGAATGAGTTGACAAAGCAGTATTGTTTGATAGCCTTTCTCTTCTGTGTTCTTTAGCTGAAGCAGCTTGCAACGTCATTTCGATGCGATTACCTGAATGTTCGTGTGGTTTATAACCTTTTACTCATTCATCGATGCATACTAGACAAAATATCGCAAATCACATATCATTTCACATTCAAATATATCTATTAGCTCAAATACAATAAGTTCTAGACAATATCGGGACAACAATGTCTTTACTTGAATCAAAATCGAGAAATCTGCATGGGAACTGCATCGAACTGTTTTGCTATGAGATACAATAACAGGGGGTGGTAACAGGGAATGGTACATTCATACATTTCATAAATTTGGCTAGTGGTCAGATCAACATTCTACAAGCCATCGAACAGCCATCGAATAAGTATAGGCGTGAAAGAGGGCAATAGGAGACTATTAAGCGGGTCAAACAATCTATGCTCGCGCAATGTTCATGCGCAGTGTGTACTTGTTGTCGGTTGGATTAACGTGAAGTTGGTGATGAAACTCAGCTCTGAAACGTCCCTCCGCGTTCAGTTGATCCATTGCATTGTGACAGTCGAAAGCGGATCTGCCGAAGAAATCTTCCGAAGATTTGGTGAATCCACTCGCTCGTAGATCTTCAGGGACTGGAGAGTCCCCTCAGTTAGGGTGAGCAGCAGTCCTGGAATGGTTTCGATTAGTCTCGAATAATACACGGCACTGTTTGAGTTCATCTACTCTCGTGAAACTCAACTCTACCAATACTGCTCTTTTTTATAGCCTATTTTATGAAACACGTCCAAAATAATGTACTTGCTCATCTTTGACCTTTTTCCTGCTTTTAAAAACTACTACTCAGTGAAAATAAGCGCATAGTAACTTACGTAGAGCACTTAGATCGAGTCGGGAGCATCTTATCTCGACTTCTCTCGTTCCTCCATTGATGATGAGGTCTTTTGTTCTGAAAACACCATATCTACTGAATACTTCTCTTCAGATTAGATCACTCTTCCGTCCAATTTCACGGATTGGATCAACTAAAGATTGTTCTGAAGTTTCTTGAGTGAGAGAAACTGCGCAAAAGGTAAACTGATGATAGAATAACTCCGATTGATTAATAGCTACAGGGGCCTGTTAGAGTAATGACTGAGACGATTGCCTCGAATGAGACGGAATGAAAATGAGGGAAGTGGCGACATCTTCAGCACTATTCGAACGAACCTTCGGACGAATTCGAGATCCATTGAGATACCGGGATGATATGCCTGGCCGGACTTGTCGAATATCATCTTCTCAACGGGAACGTCTTCCAGATAGTCATCTAGCTTGCCGAACAGTGGCCAATTGGTCGGGTTGGAGACCTCGTCCATGTAGCACTCGAGCTGATTCACTCTTGCGCTTCTCTCAATCACAGTCAACACGCGGAACATTGAAATCCCGTGAGATGTATCAACGAATACGGGACTGGAGCCGGGAAATGGGCAAGGTAGCAGAAACTGCTGTGGATCTTACAGAATCGGCTCCAATTTTCTTGTTTTATGAGCAAAATGTTTGTTTATGAACGCGGAACATCGAAATCCCATGAGATGTATCAATGATCACGGGACCGGAGCCGGGAAATAGGCAAAGTTGCAGGAACTGCTGTGGATCTTACAGAATCGGCTCCAATTATCTTATTTTATGAGCAAAATGTTTGTTTATGAACGCGGAATATCGAAATACCATGAGATGTCTCAACGAATACGGGACCGGAGCCGGGAAATAGGCAAAGTTGCAGGAACTGCTGTGGATCTTACAGAATCTGCTCCAATTTTCTTATTTTATGAGCAAAATGTTTGTTTATGAACGCGGAACATCGAAATCCCATGAGATGTATCAATGATCACGGGACCGGAGCCGGGAAATAGGCAAAGTTGCAGGAACTGCTGTGGATCTTACAGAATCGGCTCCAATTATCTTATTTTATGAGCAAAATGTTTGTTTATGAACGCGGAACATCGAAATCCCATGAGATGTATCAATGATCACGGGACCGGAGCCGGGAAATAGGCAAAGTTGCAGGAACTGCTGTGGATCTTACAGAATCTGCTCCAATTTTCTTATTTTATGAGCAAAATGTTTGTTTATGAACGCGGAACATCGAAATCCCGTGAGATGTCTCAACGAAATGGAAATGGACAGTTGTTCTCATATATTCTCAGCATACTCGTACTGTATCAGTGCTCTCTCAGATAAAACAGGTCCGCCGAGAGCAAAAAAACATGAATTCGACTTTATATTCTGTGTAGGTTGCACTGTAATTGGATCGTTTACTAGAAAGACTAGGGCCACCCAGGAAGCAGCTCTTACCTTGAGCCAATAAGGAAGCCTGTTGTGAATATTCTCGTAACCGTCTTGCGAATCAAAAAAGAGTGCATTATCTTTAGTCTCTCAAAGGCATTAACTGCTTCATGAACCTCTCTCAACCAAATTAGCGATAAGGATCTTCGTTCCACGTTCCTTTTTAATGAAGCAAGTACGCGTTGGTCCATCGAGAGAGTATCCTTCCTGAATCTGACCATCGAGAAAAGATATACAGGAATTGGAGGGACATCTTGAGACTTCCTGACGAGAGTTTACTAAGAAGTAGTAAACCAGAGCACGAACATGTGTGGTAAGAGTTGGTGAATCCGGATCAAATGACCGTAGATTGAATCGACCGCCATTCACAACACATTTTTTAGTCACAACACACACGTTATTCAAAAAAAAATCGCCCTGTGACCTTGCGCGAACAGCCTCATTTTTCTTCAAAACTAGAAAGAATGCGCATGATTCATCAGCATTCATTTTCCCCTTTTCTTATTTGCTGATGTGATTCGTATCTCGGTTTGATTCACCCTACCCGTACATTTTTTGAATTTATCGTAGATCAACATTCTCGGTCTTTATTTCTTACAAGCATCGTAATAAGTATAGGCGGAAAAGAGGGCAATTGAGGACTATTGAGGAAATTGAGGACAATTGAGGATTGAGGACTATCAAGTCAAAATGATCTCAATAAAAGGTTATCTATACGCGCACTATGTTCATGCGCAGTGTGTACTTGTTGTCGGTAGGATGAACGTGAAGTTGGTGATGAAATTCAGCTCTGAAACGTCCCTCCGCGCTCAGTTGATCGATTGCATTGTGACAGTCGAAGGCCGATCTTCCGAAGAAGGGACTTGGTGAATCCACTCGCTCGTAGATCTTCAGGGACTGGAGAGTCCCCTCAGTTAGGGTGAGCAGCAGTCCTGGAATGGTTTCGATTAGTCGCGAATAATACACGGCACTGTTTGAGTTCATCTACTCTCGTGAAACTCAACTCTACCAATACTGCTCTTTCTATAGCCTATTTTATGAAACACGTCCAAAATAATGTACTTGCTCATCTTTGACCTTTTTCCTGCTTTTTAAAACTACTACTCAGTGAAAATAAGCGCATAGTAACTTACGTAGAGCACTTAGATCGAGTCGGGAGCATCTTATCTCGACTTCTCTCGTTCCTCCATTGATGATGAGGTCTTTTGTTCTGAAAACACCATATCTACTGAATACTTCTCTTCAGATTAGATCACTCTTCCGTCCAATTTCACGGATTGGATCAACTAAAGATTGTTCTGAAGTTTCTTGAGTGAGAGAAACTGCGCAAAAGGTTAACTGATGATAGAATAACTCCGATTGATTAATAGCTACAGGGGCCTGTTAGAGTAATGACTGAGACGATTGCCTCGAATGAGACGGAATGAAAATGAGGGAAGTGGCGACATCTTCAGCACTATTCGAACGAACCTTCGGACGAATTCGAGATCCATTGAGATACCGGGATGATATGCCTGGCCGGACTTGTCGAATATCATCTTCTCAACGGGAACGTCTTCCAGATAGTCATCTAGCTTGCCGAACAGTGGCCAATTGGTCGGGTTGGAGACCTCGTCCATGTGACACTCGAGCTGATTCACTCTTGCGCTTCTCTCAATGACAGTCTTGAAGAGACGATTGAACGTCTGCAATTCAAACTTGGAAACTCGTTCGTATTTTTCATTTACATTCTATGATGCGCAAGAACCGAAGAAATGACTCACATGACGTGTACTCCCCATGGGGAAGGAGGAGACCTCAACCGGCCAGGGTTTGAGATCGCGTTGCATAAACACGTACTTCAACTGTCCGTCCGGGTTGAGGTGCGCACTCAGCCGTAAGATAACGGGTAGTAGCGATCGATTCCCAAGGTACTCCGTAACATGGCCGTCCCAACGCGAAGAGATCTGGAGTGCACATCAAAACGATTCCACTTTTTATGACGCTCAACGTTTTCTATTATATTTTGAGGTGAGATCTATTGGCTGAGAAAGCCTCCATTCAACACTTATGCCACACTCGTGATCATAACGCCTCGAGGAAGGCAGTTAAGCCCGTTCTAATAGGCGGCGATCACCAAATGACCAAATGGTCCAATCCTAATCAATCACCTCTCCCCCGAGCTCCTATACTCCACCATGAACTCTACTTCCTACTAGAACCCTAGTCGATATACTAGCCATTCTAGTCGCCGGAAAAGTGGTTGAGTTTCACCAATTCCCGAATGAGATTCCAAGGACCAACTTTGAGTTGGTGATTGGGGGCTTAGACAATACTCCGGAGGAAAACTAAAACTTGGCTTACTGGGCGCATTTCGTCAACCAGTTCCGGTTTCTCCATACGGATCACATGGCGAACGGCAACGGCGGGAAGATTCAGAAGGTTCCATTTACTGCTCTGAGCTGCCATGGTGGCCTGGTCAAAGAAAACTGCATAAGATCAGTGAATAATCACCAGAAGCGGACGACCGGAGCCGGGAAATTGTGAATGTAACCGCTGCGATTCTGCGTGAACAGTTTCAATTTCCTTTTTTAAGCTCAAATTGCTAACGTGGAACATTAAAACCCCGTGAAATGCTTAAACCGACACGTGAAGGGAGCCAGTAAATGGGCAAGTTAGCAGGAACCGCTGTGGATCTTAGTGGATCGGCTCCAATAGACTTCTTTTATGAGCAAAATGATTGTTTATGAACGCTGAACCTCGAAAACCAATGAAACGCCTAAACGGACATGCGACCGGAGCCGGGAAATGGGCAAGGCAGTAGGAACCGCTGTGGATCTTAGTGGAGCGGCTCCAATAGACTTCTTTTATGAGCAAAATGATTGTTTATGAACGCTGAACCTCGAAAACCAATGAAACGCCTAAAGGGACATGCGACCGGAGCCGGGAAATGGACAAGGTAGCAGGAACCGCTGTGGATCTTAGT
>LS491401.1:166568-185175 GCA_900490845.1 Pristionchus japonicus | reverse complement strand
TGAGCAAATTGATTGTTTATGAACGCTGAACCTCGAAAACCAATGAAACGCCTAATCGGACATGCGACCGGAGCCGGGAAATGGGCAAGGTAGCAGGAACCGCTGTGGATCTTAGTGGATCGGCTCCAATAGACTTCTTTTATGAGCACAATGGTTGTTTATGAACAATGAACCTCGAAAACCAATGAAACGCCTAAACGGACATGCGACCGGAGCCGGGAAATGGACAAGGTAGCAGGAACCGCTGTGGATCTTAGTGGATCGGCTCCAATAGACTTCTTTTATGAGCAAAATGATTGTTTATGAACGCTGAACCTCGAAAACCAATGCAACGCCTAAACGGACATGCGACCGGAGCCGGGAAATGGGCAAGGTAGCAGGAACCGCTGTGGATCTTAGTGGATCGGCTCCAATAGACTACTTTAATGAGCAAAATGATTGTATATGAACGCTGAACCTCGAAAACCAATGAAACGCCTAAACGGACATGCGACCGGAGCCGGGAAATGGGCAAGGTAGCAAGAACTGCTGTGGATCTTAGTGAATGTTCTCCAATATGCTTGTTTCACGCGTTAAATGTTAGTTTAAGAACGCGGAAAATCGAAAACCATTGTAAAGCCTAATCGGACATACGCGGGACATTAAAAATGTGCGAAAAGCCTTAAAGTGGTGAGGAAAAAGAACACCGAGGGGTGCAAAGGGATACCGTCGCTAATTTATCGTTTGCGAAGCTCGAAGATATGTTCCAAGACGAGCAGCAACGCTCTAGCAGGTCAACTTCCAACAATTATAGCATAAACAGAGCAAATACCAACCGAATTTCATTAAAGAGCGAGCACAGACCAACTGCTAGTGTGCACACCCGCTCCCACCCCGCGATCGATGGTGTGGCCCTTTTCTGTCATTTCCGAAAAGGCGCACACAGACAACCGGCTGTTTACGGCTCGGGCCAAGGGTCCCGTGCATTTCGAATATGCAAATCGTTGCATTTCTCGTGTTCATGACCATTTTTGCAGTTTTTTTCCGGTCTCAATATCTTCCCACCCGATATGCGAGCAGCAATCGCTGAGAAAACACGTAAAACAGGTTGGTTTTCCTGCCCATTCCACTCCTCGAGCAAACCAAACTCACATTCGGCCAACTTGCTCTCATTTAGTTCAGACAATGGCTCGAATAGTAAGTAATCCAACTCAATTAATCGAGAAAGTGACGAACAGGCTTGCTTTCATCAATTCCCTCAATATGTTCACTCGTAACCTCAATCAGATCGCTGTTTGGGTCCAATTATGCTAAATGTTTTGCGCGCAGACGGTTTCATCATTCCATTCATTGATTTGCCTTTTATCACACTCGCTGCTCTGTTTTGCTCTGTCAAAGACGCTTCTTCACGCTCAATTCGATTTAATGTGCAAATATACAGGGCAAATCGACACGTAATCGTTGCAATCAGCACAGAAACGGACGTTTCCATTCGAGTGCTTCACAAGGTATGCCTATTTAATTAATTATTTATTTATTTATTGAAATTGGCAATTATAGTATTACGCCAACTATAATTGCTTTTCAGCAATCGAATCATGTCAAACGGCATCGGAATCAACGGAAAGTCGGTGGCAGTGACCAGTGCAAGGGACGCGACTGACTCGTTCTGGAACAGCAGACAGGTTCGAATTGCATTATACTAGTGCATAACTTAATTAAAATAAGCCTTGTCGATGAGCAGGCAGCCGTATTCGGCATAATAACGAGCTTGAGAATAAAAGCGTTTCAAACACGTTCATATCAATAAGGTTTTATTTATTTATATAATATATTTGAGATTTGATTTATTTAAATTAATATTACATCAGACCCAGCAGCGCCGACACTTCACGAGCGCCTCCGCAGAGGAAACGAAGGTTCTCGGTAAGAAACAGTTCGTAACTGTCGACACTTCGAATGGGGAACCAAAGGCGAGTAAACGTTGCGTGAAGCAGGGTTGCACGTGGAAATGCTGCTAGGTAGAGAGGTGTTTGCGAAGGAACGTTTACTGATTGTCGTCGACGATTGCTACATTGATCGGACTCAATTTGTGTGAAACATAACTGACTTCCGCATCCTATTGGCTACTTGTTTTCTTGATTCCTAGGATTTTCAAGAAACTAAATAAATGTTAGATTGCAGGTCCCGGGCAAGAAGCAGTTCGTTGCTGTGGATACCACTAATGGACAACCGCAGGCGAGAATTGCATTGAATCTCCATTGTAGATTAGCCCTTTTCTTTAACGGTTCGTTCCGATCGACAACGAACACAGACATGTTGTCTTCAGGTTCCCGGCAAGAAACAGTTCGTCGCCGTCGAAACAACGAATGGAGATCAGCAGGTAATTCATCTGAACTGTCATGAAATGGGAAATGTGAGAACTGCCTTTTCACATTTTAAAATTTATATAAAAATGTAAATAATTATTCCAGATCACAGGCAAGAAGCAGTTCGCAACAGCGGAGAACGCAAGCGGAGAAACGCAGGTAAGGGTTGATCTGAAGATTGGCGACCGGAATCTAGGAAGCCGGCAATTGGTCGGCTGGAAGTGCCTGCTGATTAGTCTTGAATGATTTAGCGTATCCCTCGAACTAACAACACCGATTTCCAGGTGCTCCAGAAGCGTCACTACACCACTGACGATTCGGTTGTCGACGAGACTAAGGTAAACAGCGTTGATTTTTTAACGGAAAAGTTGACCAGGGCCGGAGAAAAGGCCTCACATCCATGACTTATTCTCCGGTACTGGTCCTATTATCCAGTTCCGGAATCCCGGTCGCCAGAGTTCTAGCATACATTTACAATATGGCAGGCACTGGGCAGACGTCACTACGAGGCGGCGGATGATCGCGTTGAGGAACAGTCAAAGGTGAGAGACTTAGATCGAAGGGGTTTATGAAAAACACTGGTTGGGAAGAAGTCAATGTGCTTGTTCAGTTTCCTGAAAACAGTCTTACCCCCATCCATTCCTGCACACCTACCATGCGCTGGGAAATATATTATTAGGGGTATTATTGGAATGAGTGAGACTCATTCTTTCGGAAGGAGACAAAGACACACGCGCATCCCTTACGAGGAGGGGGATAATGAGAGTAGTGCGCGGTGTAAGATCAAAGGAAACCTCCGATATACGCGCCTTACTGTAGACCATGCTATGACAAGACAAGACGGGTATGTCGGTGGTTTCCTTTGATCTTACACCCCGCACTCCTCTCATTATCCCCTTCTCGTTCGACTACTTTAGAAGTTGTTATGGCATTACCCCCTCCCTTGCAGTATTTCGAGAGGAAGCACTTCTTGCCGGGCGACGGACCGGATACGGGACCGAAGGTGAGATGAGTTGACTCTCTCATCGCCTAAAATCAGCTCGAAATCGAGGTAGAACCGGGAAGCTGAAACACGGCTGTAGAGCTGCTACATTAGACAATGTAAGAATGAGGATACGTCAGAGGGGCCGGGGGGCATTCGTTCCATAAACTCTGTGGGCTGCCTGGACAAGCGCTGAAACTAGATATAAACACGCAACATAAGTTACTACTTTAGACATTGCTAGGGCGAGGGACTGCGATGAGAAGAATTACTCATATTTAGTTCTAACCTATCTTAGCACGAGTCGACTGCGGAGATTAGAAGGGATGATATGAATGTCACAGCCTCTGGCACCCCCCCCCCCTATATGCGAGCATTGGATTATCCATTGCCTCTGGCAGTTCTCATAGCATCTGGCCAATCCTCGTGGGCGTATTCTGGCCTATCATTCGGAAGACTGCTCTTTGACGGGTAGAATGAGAGAAGGACTGGATCTTGATCGGAATGATCTCCTCTTTAGATGCACCTATCCCCATTAGTGATCCGAAACAGATCCGTGATAGGAGGTCCGAGACAGAGGAATAATTATATTGGATGCCATCTTACACACCCGTTCCCACGTTTGTCGGCTCATTAGCACTTCATCCCTCATCTAACGAGCGAGGCCTAAGAAATCCCACCCCCTGGCGTGATATTCTGCCACTCAAAGACATGAGAAGGAGAGCGGTAGATAAAGAGACTAGAGAGTGCTCGAAAGGGGTCTTTAGAATGAGTTCAGGACCAAATTTTAGTTCCACATTTTCAGAATAACTGAAATCAAATGACGGAAAGAATGGGAAATAATAAATGTTTGATATTTTCAGCAGACTGGCAGAAGACGATTCGTTCCTGACGAACGAGAAGTGAATGAGACTCAGGTTGGAATATTGATTATTGTACAACTAAGATTGCGTATACGGTAGCTTTTGCATTGAAAATTGAATTTTTCGTTTCTAATTTCGATCACCAAAAGAGTTCTGCGGTTATGGATTTTGATATAAGAGTTCACAATCAATATATTAATCAATTTTCCAGACCGGCAGAAGACACTACGCAGAAAGTGACAAGCCTGCGATGGAATAATGGTGAGTGTTAGTTGCTGATCGGATTAGGATTACTGTGGCTGCACTGTAGGAATACGGTAGGGTGTTTGTAGCACTGTGTGATGTTTGTAGCACTGTGTGATTGAGTTATTGTGAGAGTACTGGAGGATTACGGTAGCATTACCGTGAGAATATTGTTACTGTAGGAGTACTGTAGAATTACAGGATGATTACGGTAGGATTACGGTATGCTGCGAAGAATTATGATGGATGGGCTGTAAGATTACGATGGCCTTACGGTTGGGCTCTGTAGGAATAATGTATGTTTCCTGTACGATTAGTGTAGGATTACGGTAGGATTACTGTAGGAGTACTTCATGGATATTGGTGGGATAATGGCTAGAGTAATGTAGGCACACTTCAGGCATGCGTAGGAATGAGGGGGGATTACAGGAGTCACAAGCGTGATTAAATCAGAAGGTTCATGACGATTACGATTACAGATGAGCTCCAACGACTTCGAAATCCTCCAGTCGAGATTACTTCCTCCGTTCCCATGCGATCAGCCAACAATAACAATTCCACTTCAATTCTACAATTACAATGATCTATATCCTTTCCATTTTCGTACTCTTCACGCTTCAAAGCTCGTCTTGTCTTCCATCTCCTATCTTCCATAATGACTTATAATTTCTGTCTGACCACTCAATGGTTTGGTTGTGAGTCATTCTTACTCATTTCCAATGCCTGTTTGTATTCCCACCAGCATTCCCTTCACTTTTTTCTACCAGTCGTCAATGAACAGTATTCTCTGGTTGGGTTAGGGATCTTAGTGTCTTCACTTTGATCTGTATACACCACTTACGTTTAATACTCTACATGAATAAACATGCTAATGCGAAAACACTGCCTGTGCGATTACAGAAATATTATTCGCGCGTCCCTCATTCCAGGTTGCCTATTCTCCTGTGCATGATTTTCGGTTAGCTTTTCACCATACTTCTTTTACGGATACTCGTTTTATACAGATGTGGCGCTCGGAAAGGGCAGAGATCTGTCAGGTTTGCACTTTGAGGATTGCCGTCTTTCTTGTACTTGTCTTCCCCCTCGTCAACGGTATTCACTGAAAGCGAGAATTATTAACGATTCTCGTACCTTTTAAACCCCCTAACAGCACAGAGTTCCTAAGAATCGATTAGCCTATTCTGTAAGATCATAAAACATTAGTTCCTATTGGTGAATCGATTTCGCCAAGTGTAGGCCGGATAATGAAAGAACTTTATGTTGTACAGGTTCGTTTGGATTTTCGAGAGCACAGAGAGTCCATACTTTGAAGACCTCTATCTCGACGAGGAATGGAAATCATGAAAAACACAAAACACAAACTATGCCTTATTTGAGGTGCTCAAAAAAGTGGATTCCATTTTGAAATGTTTCGAAAACTTATATTTTTTCCTACCGCTCTCCATGCCAGGAATGGCGCGGATGGGCATGATTCTTTTCAATGGATTGAAGTATTTCTAGTGCAGAAAAGCACGTTCTACAAGATGAGCTTGAAATCCTGAGGTACACTTGATAAATTTTTCATTCCTTGTGCTTGTCGTCCTCATGAGCGGTCGCAACATGTTGCAAAATGACTTTAAATATGAAGTGTGAATATGAAAAATGAGCTCTTGAAATTGAGCACCATATCGGGTAGGTTCGGAAACATTTTTTTTTAAACTTCACTTTTGGGCTCCAAAACGACGCTGATGGTTATGATCGATTTGCGGTTTTTTAAGCTCATTCGATGTGGGGTTACGAACTCTAAAACATATAAAAAATTCCCGAGGGTCTTTTCCCATTTAAATATATAATTTTTAATAAGTGGTTTTTCAAAAATGAAAAACCAGTTTGCGATCGAAATTCCAACCGGCTGAAAATGGATTTTGAAGGCCTAGGTGGGTTCATAATATAACCACACTAATTTTGGACCTAGGTCGCGCCGTATTTTTAATGCGAATTTTTTTTAAAGTTTGAAGCCCCGCCCCTTTTTGGGTTTTTGATCTTTGATCGAATAAAGTTCCAAACGATGATCAGGACCCATTGGGGTACCTCCTTAGCAGTTTTGGTCGGGATCTGAGATGCCCATGTCCAGCCTATCCTGGAATCTAACGTAGCCGGTCTCTTAAAATGCAGTATCCTGCAGTTTGAAACAAATTGGCATTATGAGGTCAGTCACTGAAAAGCCATGCATTGTCATTACTCGCCATCCCTCAAGCGATCTCTCCCTTTTCTGTTCTCCATGTGATGTTATTGACCTTCGGTCCCCATTAGGGAAGAGCGTAAAGAGGGGGAGTATGCAGTGCATAATATTCACTGGCCAGTCACTAGTCGTGCAATCACTGGTCTCTTTCTTCACTAATTATGTCGTTCTCAATTAGTCGAGTACACTGGTAATAGTGCGAGCGAACAAATCGCGCAATCTTATCGCACTCTCTGCAACACATTGCGCAAAGGCCACGTGTATTAGTCTCTAGTCTTCTTATCGTCTGATGATAAGAAGACTTATTTGGTTCCTTTGCTCTCTTTCTGCGCGAATCGTGACTCTTTCTTCACATTTCCGCGAAAACAATCGACATTTTATTTTATATATTTCTTCGATTCGCCCTCCATCACGACTTTTCCTTATCAGATTCCTCGTTCCACCTCGTGTAATGACTGACGTGATGAAAGACGTTTCGATGCAGGTTGATGTGATGGATCTTTCTGGTGTGTGTTGAAGTATTTTTTCATTGTTTATGATTAATTACTAGCCGAGCTACGCTCGCTACGGGTAAACCAAAAGTAGTAGGTTGGGGATGTATGGGAAGAGTTCTAGCGACAAAAGTGTTTTGACTGGGTGAGGATTCGAACCCACAACTTTCTGCACGCTAGGCAATCCCTTTCCACCTGCGCCACGAATTATGCATTAAAATTCACTTTCTGATAGTCTCTGGTCACCCCCTAAACTTGGCAAATGGTTTTGCACTCGAGGGGATTCGAACCCTCAACTCTCTGCTTGCTAGTCAGTCCTCCTACCACCTGCGCCACGTATTATGCTAAATAAACCATTCCCCGATACTCCAGCACCTTTCTAAAAATCCGGCAAAACATTCTGCCCATGGCGGGGGTCGAACCCGTGGCGTTCGGGTGCAACGACCAACCTCTTAGCCACTATACCATTACTCTAACTCCTTTTAAAATTAATATTTTTCTTCACTTTAAAATCCTATCGACTCGTCCTCGAAATCCGAGGTTCACTTTTTGAAAGCTAAGCGATAGCTGCACGCGCCGCCGATTTACAGAAAGACACCCGAAAAAATAGCCACTTCAAGTTGATCTTTGATCTCTTCAACGTGGTCGGATCAAAAACTTGTCAACATGAAAAATGCTCGCCATGGTCGATTACATGTTTGCCTTATATTTGCCAAATCTTCCCGCGCCGTCTTTGGTACTTTCCAGACCCCCAGTCAAATTTCAGTCATACGTTTGTTTATCTAAGAGAGAACTAGCCGAGCGACGCTCGCTACGGGCAAGCCAATGGGTTATTTTATTTTCTGCGTATTTTTCTGATTTTTTAAAAATGTTTCTAGCCGAAAAACGGATGATTTTGAGCCAAGTTGAGTTTGCGTGTTAGGAGCGCCGGGTTTGGAGGTTACGGTAGTCGGGGGTTACGGTAGGATACCTTAGGACCACTTTGAGTATCATTCTTCAACGATTCAAACTCGGCAAAACAAGGTTTCCACTGGCGAGACTCGAACCACCGACCTATTGCGCGCTAGACCGACCCCCAACCTACTGAGCCATAATAAAATATATTCATATATTAAAATCATTGATTCCCTCAACGTTCCCCGTTGAAATCTGAACGTTTCCAGCACGAAAACACACATTTTCACCCCTCAAATAGTGCAAAAGGGCTAATTCAGTATCTCCCTTGAAACTCATCGGGGGCGGTCGGTTTTTCCCGGTCTGACCTCGCTTTGACCTCCTCTACAACTTTGTTTCCAACCACGAAGCTGTATCTCTCCAAAGAAACCCGCCAGCCCTCAATTTCGAGCACCCAATTTGAGGCGTCGCTCGTCCCTCCGCCACCCATAGTCATTCGCGCCGATTGCTGCCGTGAAGAGCGTTTTTGAGCTACCCTCTCCATCTTCTGATACAATCCCCATCTGATCATGCTCTACATTTTTTGTGACAGAAGCTAAGCGATACGACCAAAGGGGAATTAGCCTCCTCTCGATTTGTGCCGATTTGGACCGAAAATCGCAAAATTCAGTACAAAAAGTACTGTAAGTCGGCGAATTCTTGTCGAAATGGTGCAAATTTTTGCCACGTCACTCCTACAGTACCCCTACGCAATATCCGCACCGACAAAAATGTTCATCAGCCCCCTGCCCCCGGCGGGGGTCGAACCAACGACCTTCGGATTGCAAGCGCGCCCGCAGCGTGGCCGAGTGGGTAGTGAAAAACGCGCAAAGTGATCTTTGATCTCTTCAACGTGGTCGGATCGAAAAAGTGTCAACATGAAAAATGTGCGCCATGGTCGATTACATAAGGGGTTTATATTAGCCAAATCTTCCCCATCGATCTTCCCCTTCTCCCAGGACGAAAACAGTGAGCAGTCAATTGGTCATCATACGCATTCTTATGTAGAAGGAATCTCCAATTTTTATGTTTCATGTTCTTTTCAAAGAGCAATCGTTCAGGTCCAGTGACACCGTATGAACAACTGTTCGCATCGGAAATTACCCATCAATTTGTGCTGAAGAGCAAAGATTTCGAAGACCTGGAAAGCGGTGATAAGTGAGTTTTGCAGTACTAAGCAACGGTTGTCAAAATATGAGCCCTAATATATTTTAAGGGACATCTCGGTTATTCTTCACTGGAACAGAGTTCCATTCGAACTGAATCTGACACAATCGATTGGAGAATCAACAAAAGATCTACTACTCAACGTGTCATGTAATGTAAAGTGAGCAAAAATGTCATCTTGCTGATCTTGGTACCTAATATCCAATTACGCTGAAATATATCAATCAAGAGCAACTAAAGTAATCCAATTACAGCTCAGTGGATCCTTACTGGAATTGCAAGTTTGCGGTGCAAGTAGATGCTCGTGTCAATGTAAGTCGGAATATGATATTTTATAGAAATGATTTGTAGTTTATTCCACTTTTGTTAGATATACTTCGTTACTGCTTTTTCTTTTTGTACGCTCATTTTCCATCCTTTCCAATTTCAAAAAAACGTTATTTAGCGAGAAAAGTTATTCAAAGAACAGTCGCTCGATGCTTCACGAACCAAAAATTCGCTGGCTGTTCCGATTTTGAGGTGGGAGAAAATGTAAATAAATATTTCAAAAACAATATGAGCAATCAGTTTGTAACTTAAGAATAATTCGCTCGAGACTTCAAATAATACTCGAAATAATGCAATTTTCAAGCTCCAATTAAGTACATATTTTCTTATTCCAGAATGCCTGTGAGGATCGAGGGTGTGGCAACGTTTGACATCAAGATCAAGGTTTACATACACACATACATTGCACACGTAGCTATCCTCGATATCACTGAAAAAAATGCAATCAGGTGTCTTCTTCGGCTGGAATCTACCCTCCTCTCGTTAAGTCCTTCGCTCAGAAGACTGACGTCACAGATGCGATTCTTATGGTGGAGAATCGTCCTCTTCATGTGACCAGGTGAGAATTTCAATCGAGTCTCGAGTCACTCGCACTATCCCCCTCTCCTTCGAGTGAGTCGAGAGAGGCTTGGTTACAACCTCACTCTCTGAGTGAGAGTTGTTGACTCGATTACGACTCGCAGAGAGACTCGTTTTCGCCACCCTCGTGACAATCCGATATGGGTTAAAGCAGCATTGGTACTTGTGGAGATCAGCGGAAGAGTATCTATCCACCATCCAACCCTGCGTTGGACAATCTAAATTATCTAAATTATAAGAAGAAAAATATCCATTCTTCCCGGGAATTCCGGCTTCCTGAATTCCGGTCGCCAATCTCCTGATCAAACCTTACCTGCGTCTCTCCGCTCGCGTTCTCGGCCGTGTCGAACATGTGCAGAAACATTCACTTTTGCCAATACGGCGTCGTCTTTCAATCATGGCGTAAAAATCCGCGTAAGAATGTCCAAATTCACGCATAGAACAAGAGGAGGGTTCAGCTGACGTGTCCAAATTGTCAAATATTCATGAAAGTTCTTCGAACGTTTATATTTTTCCAGAGCTATTCTAGCGATCCACTGCACCTTTTTCCATGAGCTCTTCTACAACAAGACGTTTCCTGACTGGAAGAAGACCGAGGTGATTCTAATATTTCATGATCTAAATTAAGCCGCATTAAATTCTCAATCTGATTTAGAAATGTGTCTGAAAATTATGCTTGAGCATGCAACCAGACTACGATTTGTTTCAGTTCATTCTACCCAATCTCCCTTTCGATGAATTCGAGTTCTTTCTGAATCTACTCTACTCAAATCAGACAGATGATGCAAAGATGACGATTGTGAGTCGTTTCAAATATATTTATTTAAAAGGCGAGATTCAGGACTCGATTGAAACAATCAAGGCAATGCTTTACATATCGGACTATGTCGGCTGCAGTTCAGTGACTCGGATGATGGAAAAGTACTTACTGGGAGAAATGAAAGCAAAAATCGAGGTGGGATATTTTAAGGTAAAATATGAGTTCAAAGGAAGTTTCACACAAAAGTATTTGCAGGGCTTCACGAAGTATCGTCGACTTGCTCTAGCAGACCGATTCCGACTTTCGGCTACTTGCAATCTACTAATGAAAGATTTCTGCGACGAGAATGAGATGCATGAGTACTGTTCCTCGGAAGAATTCTCTGTGAGTATTACATTGATCGGCGCTCCTACACTTTCCCGGACAACTTAAACTGTTCCCAATACCTTATCCATCCCCGGTCACCACCCCTGCGGAAAACCGTTATATTTAGGTGATGGGTGAAGTTCATTTCATTTTAACCTATTGTCCGGGAAATGCAGGAGCGCTCATTGGGCATAGTCATCTCAGAATGGCAAATAATCAGTTAGGTGCAGTACTAAACAGAGTACCAGAATTTTCTTTGCTTTAGCACAGCTATCATTACGAACAAACATCACTGGGGACCGAGCGACCGAGAGAAAATTCGCACTTATCCATCATAGATAGATCAATTCAGGAGCTAAGCGATCGTCTACGTGCCGCCATCATTGAGATGCGTAGAGTGAGCAGTCTGAGAGCCCAACCCACGAATCCGTATATTGCTCCGAAACGCGCAGAAGACACCAGCCTGTCCAGCTTCCGCTTCGTCCTCAATCGTGTGCACCAGACGGCGGAGACCGGGAAGTACCTGTTCGCAAGTGACTTTCAAGCGGACGCCGTGCGAAAGGCTGTCGAGCGACTGCGTAGGATCACAGAGGACAAGTACGACGTGGATGCAACTGCGCCTCTGCGAGAGATCGTCAATGAGCTACATGAGTTCAGGTCGAGATCAGGTCACAAAAACGCCGCCGGGACGTTCCTCATTCGTGAAGAGCAGTTTCAACTCGAGAAGAAGACCGCAAGACAGACTGCTCGTCGCAAGCAGGCTGCAGCTGCTGCGGCTGCAACTCCTCCAACACCAGTCACGGAGTGGGACAAGCTTCTCGCCGATGCTAAGGCACTGCGTGAGAGTGCCAACACCCTGCCCCAGACCGACATTCCTGCACGAATCGTCACCAATGCTCTCACTTTTTTGATCGAGCTTGGCGATGAAGGGTTCAGTAAGGCCTCGATTTCCCTTCGTCGCGCGATTGAGCACTGCATCAAGGATCTCGCTTGCCTAGCGAATAGATCGCATCCGTATGCGCAGAGTGCATACAATCGATTCATTCCGTTAGTGGACACACTTCGATCAGACGGATCATCTTCGCACTTCGTTGTGGATTCCCCTTCAGTGGATGGACCTGCTAGAGATGTTGATGGGAACTCCGCCCACAATATTGGATCCTCTTGTAACACTGCTCCCGCAGAGAAGAAGCGACGATTGATGGATTGATGATAAAGTAATTGAAGATCACTATTCATTCAGTCCTTTTTCATCGTCACATTTCATTCTGGGCACGCTGTATCGATTATTTTTATGTTCTGAGCGTCAATAAATCTGAACTATCATTTTCCGAGATTAGACCTATTTAAGTGAACACAAAATTTGAAGAGATCGGACGATACTTCATTGACCTCAAGTATGCAGACTTCTAAAAAAATTGATTGTAATGATTGAAAGATATAATGATAACAGAGAAAATAAAAGTTCACTCTTTCTGCACGGCGTAATATGCGCAAAACCAATTTCATACCGATGTAAAGTTATTCTTATTAATCCATTGTGTCCGTTTATAAGATGAGAGATATACGATTTCTGCTCTGATTCTGTCCGTGGGCGTGAGTTTTCGAGTAAAATACAACTCCCGTTGAAGAGTTTGAACATGGGAACATGGGGTTTGAACACAACTGTTCCCAAGAAAATTCACTACCTTGAAAATGTGTAAATAGCACTAGTAACGTTTTGGTAGATTTTTGTGGTTTAAAAAATTGGCATGAAAATTGCGTCAGTTTGCTGCAGAGAAACCGTTTGGCCATTCAAATGTTTAGATATTACTTGGCTTATATCACTCAGTTCCCATAGTCTCATCATGCATGTACCACCTCTCTTCCCATCACGTCGGCTCAAGTATTCTGCTTCCGTTCCTCAACAACCCCACAATTTATCTTGGCATTTTCCAGTTTTGTGCTCTGTGATTTTGGCAGTGGGCGTGTGTCTCGATGCGACTTTAGTGGACATTTGAGTTTTGAGCAATGCAATAGAACCAACCAAACATCGAGATTGCAGAAAGCGAAAGAGTGAGTTCCACCTATCAATCTCGAGCTAACTGCTACTGAGAATTCATGCAAGACTGACATTTTGTTGAGCAGAAGAAACATCTCTCGGACCTGATCAGAACAAAACGCACGGATTGGGATTTATAGCTTTGCAACAAGAGTTAAATATGGTGTTGTTAGATCATTGAATACTTGAGACGACGTGATTTGATTCAGAATCAGAAGTATCTGTGTCGCATTAGAACCGCAGATCAAGATGGGTATCAGGAAGGGGTGTGCATCTTCTCATTTGATATTCATTCGGCCAAGTTCGGAGTGGGAGATTGGTCTTCTTTCCTTGTCGCAGACACAATAGATCTTCCGAAACGCGATAGGACTTGATGGCACCATTCATTGAAGGAATCTCACTATATTGGAAGATTCGAGACAGACAAACTAAACTGTGGATTACCAACTGAGGGATGGCCTCTGATCGGAAACAGCCTCTTTCCTAGGATCTTTTTCGCGAAATAGTAGATGCGTAGTAGAGGATAATTGGGAGAAGGTTAATATTTCCGTGAGAAGTCGGTCAGGCAAGGGAATATCAATGGTAGATGCCTCTTTCTTTCTCAATCTTTCACCGACACTGCAGTCATCATCTCGCGCGAATTCAACAGATGGTGAGGAATTAGGAATTAGGTACAGGGTCTGATATTACTCTTTGTCTGTACCCACCATCTCCACTCGAGATTTCGGCTCAAGTTTTCGGCTTCGAATGCCTAAAATGACTTTAATCGGAATTTTCGGTTATTTGCTCCGTGATTCTGGCTGTGGGCGTGTGCTTCGATGTGACTAGTTGGAAGTTTGAGTTTTGAACATAGCAATAAGCGAAATTCCGAGATTGAAGAGAGTGAGAAACTCATTCCCACCTAACTACCCCGAACTAACTGCAAATGAAAATTCGTGCCCAGAAGCCGATGTGCGTGCAGAAGAAACATCACTGGACCTGATCACAACACATCATACACACTGGGATGCATCATTTTTTCTTATTGTTTTTGAAATGAGTTGAAATGTGGAGCAGTTGGAGTGGACTTTTCGAGAGGCGCTGTGGAAGTTTGAGTTTTGAGCAATGCAAGAGATCAAACTGTGAGGTTACTGGTAGCGAGAAATTCATTCCCATCTTGCAATCTCAAGCTAACTGCTACTATGAATTCATGCTTAGAACTGGAACTGCTGACGTAGCTACTCATTGCTATCATTTTGTTCACGTGGAAGACAAGAGTCAAAACTAGATTTCTTTCACAACTTCCGAGCGTAATTTAGACAACCCGGTACGTTGGAAAGAACAGGGAATTGCAGCGTATTTGTGCACCCGAACTCCTCCGATTCGATATTTGTGAAGGTTTCTAGAGTTGATTTACAGATAAAATTTACTTTTTCATACTGTTTTGTATTGAAATTGACAGATTTCACTTTACAATACGTTTTATTCAACTCTAGTCATGAATTGTTTTCACGACAATAATAATGAGTAGTATACGGCCTAAATATTAAGCCGTATAAATATTAAAATATTAATGAGTATATCGTCGATCTTGCTATCGCACTATGTTCATTGGTGTCTATTTCCACGTCTTCCATGCATGGCATGCTTCAATACGAGACTCAATTGGTCCTTCACTGTTTTGTCCTTTGTCTGCAATTCACGTGGATTAAAGGATGTTTTAGAGAATTTCACATCACATGACGAGCCATTAACATTCGCAGCCGTTAATATTATTTTCCTCTAAAGCAGCGATAAAATTACCTGAGCGTGATTCATCTTCTCATAACCGTGAGTGATATCACTTCCGGGAACGAGTGAAGTCTTTCTGCCCCAGACCAGATTGTGCAGTCCAAGGAACGCATCATCTGGAAAAAAAGAACAGTTTCAAATATTCCGAAATTTCATTTATAGAAAGAACTCAGTAAATTATTTCAGATCTCACCATTCGACCACAGCGAAGCAACGAAAGCGGCTTCCTTCTCGTCGACTTTGTTCACAGAGAAGAGAACATTGGCATAGTCGTCCTGGAATAAAAAACTTCGAGTTTGTTTAGACAGTCGAACACAAGAATGTCTCACAAACCTCTCCATCGCACTCAGTATCATCCATGCAATCACCGATGCTTCCCTCGCGACGACCGCACTTGCCAGGGGCGAATCCGGACTAGAACATCAAAGAGATTTTTCTTAGACTCTCTGATGTCTCTTGAATCAACGATTGTGAATTACCTGTCCACACGTCGGCAAATGAGTCAGTCCAGCCATCAGACACATGCACATCCCGTAATTTGCACCAGAAATAGCGACGAGAGAGTCGATTTTGGAAGAGAGAGGAGAGCCGAGATTGCACGATTCGGAAGGGAGATGAACCTGAGAAGAATATGTACATGTGGCTAGACAGGAAATTCCCAGGTCTGAGTGTTATCTTTATGTTATCCAATTCGGCATGAGGAATGTCAGTAAACGAACCTCTCCTCCCTTTGCAGCCATCCTGGCAAGAGTAACACCCATCGAATGTGCAATGACGTCGACTTTCTCGGCCTGAAAATATCGTGAATACGTCAATCAATGAAGGATATGAACCCTTGCAAAAGCTCTCGTAAGAAAGAAGTTGTGAAACTACATACTTTGGTGTACTCCAGAATCGATTCGATGAAACGACGTAGACCAATCAGATCACGGCAAGTAATGCGGCTAGAATTGGAAAAGATATAGAATAATTTGGAGGAAACAACGAAAGTCATGAAGAATGGAACGAATCGTTAGAGCGAAGGTGTCTGTGAATCATGTTGAGAGCTATGAGTTCAGAGCGTTGTTTAGAGCAAGAAATCGGCAAACATGTTCTGATTTGGAAAGAGAAATTCTAGGAACGTTAGAATTAGAGAGAGAGGTACCTCTCAAGGGAGAAGTTGATGTCACGAGTGCCGTATGTGAGACCGAACAGCTCAGCACTCGAGTAGCCACGCTCCTGCAAACCGCAATGTAATTTAATCTCTTTTCGAAATGTAGGACAGAATGTTGCAAATAAACAACACGTACCTTGAAATACTCAACGGACTTAGTCCATCCAGTTGCCAGTCTCGAATGATGCAATGCGGAATCGGAGCTGCCGTGAACGAAGACCACAGGGTGATGAGCGATCTAAAAGAGCTGTTAGTGACCTATCCATTGATTTATACTTTCTATCTTTCCGGTTCCGGTTTCAACAGATCGATATATTGAATAATCCACTACCTCTTCGGTCTCTTCTGAATCTTTTGTCGTTTTTCCTCCGAAGGTTCCCGAGTCACCAAACTGTTTGTAGGAGCTGAGAGCATACTCGTTGAGCTTCGGATCCCTGAAAACAGTAAAATGCCGTCTCAACAGTCAAACAAACTATTCATTTATGGTAAACCTTACTTAGAAAGGAAGGCAACGAAGTCTCCAGTGAAGGGTCCGTGTGTTGCAGTAGCAACAGTAGCCAGAGAAAGCAGGAGAGTTCCAGTAGCCATTGAGTCTCGGTGGAAGACTGAATGGTTGCTCAGCAAACGTCCGATCTTATATACCCCGATCAGCAGATTCTCTGAATCTCTCGCGTCTCGAAGTTTTCTGTAATCTCTAAGTTCCGCCCATGCTCAAACTCCTCAACGGTAGTTGTGTTTCACACGGAAACTCACGCCCACGGCTTAAATCGCAGAGCACAAGACTGGTAAATGCCTTGGCAAATGGATGGGTTGGGTAGGATTCGAAGCAGAAAACTTGAGCGGAAGTGATGGGAAGAGGAGGAGGACACAGCATGAGACTGCGGGATCTCGGTGATATCAGCCCCTATATTATCTTGAAAAATGAAACTGGAACCGGTTTCTCTGCAAGTATAAGATATTTTAGAATTGATCATGTTGTTGTTTGAAACATTATTGAAGCTAGCGAAGTCCCGTGCTCACGGACTTTGAGTCATAAGTTATCTCGTTTTTAAATATTGACAAAGTTTGAAATAAGTCGCATCACATTACATCACATCATTTATCCAGGTCGAATCAGATACAATACGGTCATGTGTTGAAAATAAATAATTGATCTTCTTCATTACATTTTCTTCAATTTTTGGTCTTCATCTCTCCAAGCTAGGCTAGTTCTGGATGTACAGTTTTCTAAGAATTAAGGAACTGAAACCCGAAAGTGAAACCTTCTCCAACAAAATCGCAATCAATTAGCTTGTGGTATCTAATCATATCATGACCTTCCAAAATTGAGTCTCATTACCCTGTATCCTAATGCGAGAGTTGTGTTCTGATCACGTCCGAGTGATGTTTCTTCTGCACAACTAAATATCACGCTTCGGAGCATGAATTCTCAGTAGCAGTTAGTTCGGGATCGTTAGGTGGGAAAGAGTTTCTGACTGTCTGCACTCTCGCAGTTTCTCTAGATGTCTAACATTGCTCAAAACTCAAGTTCCCCTCAAGTCACATCGAGGCACACGCCCACAAGCAGAATCAGAGCACAAAACTGATAAATGCCAAGGGAAATTGGGGATTTGAAGCAGAAAACTTGAGCGGAAGCGATGGGAAAAGGAGATACTGGGACTGCGGGGGCTGAGTGATATCACCCCCTGCATTATCTCGGCATTTGAAACTGGAACCGAATACTTTTGCTTTTGCAGCAACTGATATCATTGTTCGAAACTGAGAAGTTGACACCGAATGATCTTTAACAAGTTTTCTGGCATCTTCAATATAGTTGAGCTCTGATCAGGTTCGAGTGATGTTTCTTCTGCACACCTTAATATCAGTCCTCTGAGCGTGAATTCTCAGTAGCAGTTAGTTCGGGATCGTTAGGTATGAATGAGTTTCTGGCTGTCTGCAATCTCGCAGTTTCTCTAGGTATGTAACATGGTCCAAAACTCAAACTTCCACTAAAGTCACATCGGCACACACGCCCCTAGCCAAAATCACGTAGCACAAACCGGAAAATGCCAAGGTAAATTGAGGCGTTGATAAAGATCCTAAAAAGAAAACTTGAGTCCCCGTAGTGGGAGAAGGCGGTGGATACCGAGAGGGAGAAGGGGACTGAATGATATCAGTCCCAGTAGTATCTTGACTTTTGAAACTGGAACTCTTGCATGTATCTCGCCCAGGATGCCAGTGTTTTCAGCTGAAGCTGCTCTGAAATGATCGAATCATGAGTAATAATTTCGCGCACGTGATGGGTCCCGCATGCATACCGTTCGCCCGGTGAATTCGAGAATTCCAGCTCTACCCTCTCATCTTCTTTTCTTGCCTCTAGCTAT